>JAQFXW010000823.1:0-16845 GCA_034693945.1 Dendrobaena attemsi
ATTGGGATTTGAGCACCAGGGTAAGAACCTTGAATTGAATGCGTGCAGAGATGGGAAGCCAGTGAAGATGTTCAGACCAGTAATATATATGATATATATGATATATATGAGTGATATATATGATATATATGTTTGTGTGTGTAGGTGTGTGTATGTGTGTGTGCATATGTGCCTATAATATTATTCACTTGCTGTAATATTATTATAGCAGCTGTTATGCTATAATGATGCGTTTTGTGTCTTAAGTCATCGAGTGTCCTTTGTAGGAACTTCAGTTGTTCTTCTGCTCTTCCATCTGTTTATACTCTCCAAAGCATAACACATCCATTCACTTATAAGACTCCAGTTCCGATCCAATGTCAGCCGAAGTCGATGGAGCGTGTCTGTCACGCTTGCCTTGCGTGACCAGCTGCACCGAGGCACAGGTGGACTGTCTGCAGGAAACTGACCAGTACCATCATCACGACTACGTGACTGTCTCACCGACCGGAGAATTGGACCGATGTCCAGTGGCGCCACCTGTTAGCACGGTTCCACAGACGACGGTTGCCAAGGGCAACCCAGGAATCAGCAGCAGCAGCAGCAGCAGCAGTCTACACAGAGTGGCTGATAAGCTGAAAGAGAAGCTGAGTCGACAGATGGAGTCTGAGGATGGAGGACAGAATGCATCTTCGGATGCTGCTGTGGTGATGTGCAACTCTAGCCAGAGTCCTCCAAAGACCTTGAAGGACCTGAACCCAATCCTCCAGGGATCAGGCCAGAAGACGTCATCAACCGAAGCGAGGTCGCAATACCATTCGATCCTTAAGCTGTCCTCTCCCTCCTCCAAGTCCTTTCCAGTTCCTCCTTCCGGCTTCTCCTCCTCCCAACAGAACTACGACTTCTCCGGTCCAGCAGCTGCAGCGGCAGCCAGGTTCTTCGGGCACCCTTCGGACATCTATCCACCGACCGTGGCCGACACGCTCGACATGCTGCGAGGAATGATGAAGGGAGGAGGAGGAGATGGGAAGAAAGATGCGGCAACTGGCTACAGCAGCAGCAGTATTCGTCAGCATCATCCGATGCCAACCAACAAACAGGTGGTTGACTTCTGCGATTATGAGGATCAGATGATGTTCAATGACAGTAAATACATCTTCAGCAACAATTCCGACGACGATGACTCGTTTCAGTCGGAGACGATGCCAGACAGCATCTCAGGAGACGAATTCAGTGATGATGCGGAGATTAACAAGACGTCATCGTCATCGGCTGCTGCAGCAGGAGGAGCCGCTGCCACCTACAGCCGGAGTCGATCGAGCTCTGCTTCGAGCGTAAGAAGACGACCGATGAAGGAGGAGGAAGAGGATGACTTTGAGGATGAAGAGGATGGGGAAGAGGAGGAGGAGGGGTGTTTGCGGAACAATGGGGTAGATGGATCGGTGTGTAGTGATGGTAGCTTCGAGGAGAAGATGGAGGCGAAGAAGGCTCGTGTCGAGAACATCATCAGCAACATGAGACCATCGCCCAACAGCAAGACGACAACAGCGAACAACGGTAATCGTCAGGGACCAGTCACGGAAGTCGCTGCCGTCACTCAGCGTGACGACAACGGTGACTCATCACTTCACGTCCAGAACAACGGGGTGGTAGGGACACTACGGGGAGTTGGAGGGTCCGGTGGGGGGACATACGGGGGTGGTGGTCCGCTGCAGGGGGAGGTGAGGAGACCGAAGAGGAAGCAGTACATTCCACAGCAGCACGAGGCGAGAGTGGGAGGAGAGGAGGAGATGGAGGAACCTGCGATGAAACTGCGGAAGGTGGAGAAGGAAGTCATCCAACAGGAACTGCAGCAGATGCACGAACAGCTGGCCGAGATGCAGCAGAAGTGTCTCCAGCTGCTCGACCACGATGACCAGCAGCAGCAGCAGCAGGAGCTGACCACAGCAGCAGCTGCAGCAGCTGAGCCCCGACCAACTGTCCTTCAGGACTTCGTGGATGGAGGATTGGGAGGAGTAGGGGTGGGGGAGGAGCGCTGCAGGAACCCATCGAAGCTGCTCAATGCTCTCTCGTCCGACCTCAACCGAAACGACATCCTGCTGCAGAAGCTGGATGCCACTGCCTCCCTCCGAGATCCCACAGACGCAAAGCAGCATCTTGTGGCGGAGAAGGCGGCGGCCACTAAGCCGCATCATTGCGATGACCTACAACCATCGGATTCGAACAGAGTGACCAGTCTGAAGCACCTCGCAAAGCTCCTCAAGGCAGAGATAACGACGAGCGTAGGTGCTCTGGTCGACAGCATCGTCAAGAACTTCATGGCCAAACACGCAGAACTGCAGAAGGATCCGGTCAGGGAGCCAGCACAGCAGACGAAGGGATCGACGAAGACAAATGCCTTCGAGCAGGTTCTAAGAGACCCCACAGGTGGCAGCATCTTCAAACAGCAGCGCGATGAACCGACCTTCCTGACAGTCACCAAGCCCCTGCCACCGCCACCGCCCCCTCCGACGACGGCACTCGAGGCTGCTGCCCAGCTGCAGGTCATCTCTCGACCCCCTCCTTGTTTGCCTCCGACGCTGCTGCCCCCGCACCTCACCCTTCCGGTCCATCCATCCTTCGCGGAGCAGAACAGCCTCAGTCAATCGGTTGCTAAGCACCAACAGCAGCAGCAGCAGCAGAGAGAACTGGCCGAGAAGTACATCCGTCCCTACTTCGACCTGCATGGAAAGACGGCCTTTGAGATCCCGCAGGCAGCGCACCTGCCGCTCTTCGCTCCACACGCCTTCTACCCTCCGCCGATGCACGCTAAGTTCCAGCCGCTGTTCGTCAAGGAACCCGAACAGACGGAGGCTCTTCCACTGGTCGTAAGCACCCCGAAGAAGAAGCGAACGAAGGTGACGGACACTCGCCTGTCCCCTCGGGCAGCACGAGCCATGCTGCAGGAGAGCCTCGGCCAGCATCCCCATCATCACCATCACCACCATCATCAACAGCATCAGCAACACCAGCAGGACCATCATTCGCATCAGCAACAGCATCAGCAGCAGCAGCAGGGGAGGGGAGGCGACCGGAAGCCCTTTCCACACCACCATCATCACTATCCAACACTGGGTGGACTGCACGAAGCTTTCCCCCATCCGTCGATGTTGTCCATTGGTCTGCCGACGTCTGTTGCCATCCACAACCCCAGCCTCCAGCACTCCGATCTACTGCAGGCCATGTACTCATCGCAACAGCAGGCGATGGGACACTGCAGAGGAGGGGATGGCCAGGGTCAAGGTCAGGGACAGGGAGGAGGACCAGCCAAGAGACCCTCGTCCAACTCATCCGATCTGGCCAACAGTCCGAACTCTCTGCTGAAGTGCGACTCCGATGCTTACGACCAGATGATGTCCGACTCCATGATGTCCTACGACGGACATAGCCTCATATCCTTTCAATCCGTCACTTTAGTATATGTGTGTATGTGTGTATTTCTATACCGCCTCTTAAAGTCCACTACTACTCAGAGGCGGTCCCGACTACAGCCACATGTGTGTCGGAGTTAACACGCCGAAGCGCAACGAGCAATTGTGAGTGAAGGACTTGCCCAAGGTCCCTACGCAGCGGCTTGGGTGGGAATCGAACCCGCGACCTTTCGGACGCGAGGCGGCGACTCTAACACTTGCGCCACGACGCCTCACAGGAATATATGGTGGAGCAGTGGGATAGTCGTCGCCTTGCGTCAAAAGGGTCGCGAGTTCGATTCAGACCCAAGCCACACGTATTGAGTAAACTACGACACACCTCCGGGCAGCAGTCAGGACCGCCTCTGAGTAGTAATGGGCTGGGATGGGTGGTATAGAAATATGTGAATAAATAAAAAATAAATTATTTTAAAAATTGTAGTCGTCGTAATCATCGTCGCCCAGCGATGATTACAATGATCATCATAATCCTCACATAGTCGCCGTCCTATACAATAATAATAACAACAACAACAACAAAATTGCTAAGATCTCATTCGCAGAAGTGTACTCATCGTCCTACCTGCAGCGCTACTATCGTCATCATAGACGACTATTATAATAGCAATATTCATTCTTTTTCGTCGTCGTCGTCGTCAACATCATCATCAATAACAATATAAAAAATCAGCGTCATCGACATCAGCTCCTGACGCGAGTCATTTGACATCGACGGAGGAAGATCGGTTTCATTTCATTCGCTTTCCTCCCTCATTCCTCATTTCATTCTATGACTTCCCCATCGTGTTCCGCCACTCATTGTCTAACCCGATGACGTGTGTCCCTCCCACGTCACAGAAATTGCTACCAGCAAACAAATCGACCATTCAGCCGGTAACTCGGTTTCACGCGATCGCCAGCACCATTCAAAGGAGCGCATAGAATTTGCGCGTTGACTGGATGACGTCGGTCTCAATGGCCGCCGCTCGTTCTGCTCTGCCATCGGCTGAGTGGTATAGTTCTCTTTCTAATCTGTCGCCGCGACCGGTAAATAACCGTTCGTTCTATGATATTTAGATATCAATGGCGAGCCATACGTCGCACGTGCAATATAGTACGCTTCCTGTCATAGATCTATAGAAGGAATAAATTGCACGTGGTGCATTAAAGCCCAGCTCAAAACGCACCGTGTTAGATGTTAACAACAACTGTGGATTATAGACGTGCTGAAGCGTGTCATTATTTACCGCAGTCATTGTGGTCTCCGTTGATAAAATAACGACTAAGGTCAACTTCAACGTTAGAAGAAGCAGAGAATAGAAAGTAGGAGGAGGAGGAGGAAATGGAGAATGAAGGAAAGACCGAGGTATAGAGAGAGGAAATCACTCCTTCCTATAAGCCAATCGCGAGAGATAGCTAGACCTACATTTAGAAGAAATGCATGGGTGCAGTGGTTGACGTTCTAAACTGCCATCTGTAGTTTGAGGGTTGTTATTTCCACCAAATTAGAGAGGTGTTAAAAGATTCGGTTTCAGTTCTGCTGTAGTGCCCGTCTAAGCCGACTCTAGCGCAAAAGTGGTGCGTAGAGCGTCCAGGTTGGTGGAAGAGGGATTTTCTTGATAGGGATCGGAGAGGGCGAGGCTAAGTAAATTAAATTGCTAACATTTCATACGAATGGAATTCTCTACATGTAGGTTAGCTGAAAGCATTGCCAAATTATAACGAAAGAAATGATATACCGGTAACTATATGCAATGTAACTGGGACTATACCACTCAAATAATCCGTATGTAGCCTAGGCCTGCTCGGCGTAATTTTTGTCATTGCCTTAGTTCTACGGGACAGGCGTTGCAAGCAAAGCTTTACAACACTCTGTATTCATAGTAGGCCTATGCTATGCACGGCTGGCATCAGTGGCATATGCATTTTGGTGTCGAAATGTGTAGATCGACTATCGTAAAATGAATCGTATACTATCAGTGTTCGGCTATTCCGCAGATACTATCTCGTACACGTAGCAACCCGTAGCTCTCTCTGTGGAGGCTGTAGTGGCTGAGGGGCCGCGGAGTCACTGACCCTACGAATGCATGGGGGTAGGGTTAGTATAGTTGGGTCGATCAGTCCCCTCCCTCCTCCTATCATCAGTCATCTTGATATGCAAATGAACATTCCTCCGATCGCATGACGACCAACCACGACCGTAGACAGCCCTCACAGTATAGCTCTGCACATGCACCACCGGTCGGTCAGTCGTCCTTCGCTTCGAGTCTTCGTGCGCGCACCGCTCATAAAGCCGCGTTTCATTATTGTGGCACATCCATCAAACTCAAAACATCCGAATGTGGCAACACTGGGCCAAGGGTCTACTGTATAGCCTAGCAGAGAAGTTTCAGTATAGCAGCATGTGTACAATTGTACATAACTATATAGCAACAGCAGTTTCAGTAGAGCATAGGCTGACCAGGCTCCCGGTTTCGGAGCTCCCGGTTTCTCCGAGACAGTCCCGGTTTTCTGCTAGCTATCCCGGAGATGTTTTTAAATATATTACCTGATGAATTAGTTATCTGAAAGCTTTATCAAATAATATTGCATGCTGGAATATCTTGGAGATACAATTAATAAGCATTTGATCAGATTGGCATTCTTTAGGTTATTATTTGATTAAGCTACGGGTTGCATTGGTGATAGCATAGGTGATAGCATTCTGAGAAAACATATTTTCATAAATAATAGTTTTTATAAAATGTCGAAACGAAAATCTTTTTTTAACGACGACCTGAAAGCCGAGTTTTCATTCTTGTCCAGCAGTGCAACTGATAGTAGTATACTGCATTTTGCAATATTGCAGTATTTGTAAGTCAACTATTTAGATTGCTCATCACGTCGGATAAGACATCAATGATCACATTGCCTCTAAGAAAAACAAGGTAGCTCTGAATGCAAGAGCAAGTTCTTCATCATTAGCGAAATGTCCCGGTTTCTAGTTCTCAAGATCTGGTCAGCCTAGTATAGCAGCATGTGTAAAATTGTACCTGATTGTACAATATATCAGCCTTATCTATGGCACATAGCTAAATGCGTTATGTTATGCGCTGGAAAATAACGCATTTTAGACTGATCTAGCCTTATAATATCTGAACTTGTGGCGTGAATAAACCTATAAAATATGAAGCAAATGGGACAAGAAGAAGAAGAAGAAGAAGAGACAGCGAAGACAGGAAGATATGAAATATTGACTGGACTGCAGAGTTTACGTTTTAAGCAAAATTCATCACTACACACTCTACAGTACAGGACCGTTCACAATTCCTGGGATCATTGACATCTTGGTTATTATTGTAACTAGCTGTAACCCGTAAAAAGTTACGGGATATTTTACTCAACTATCTCTTATACATTATATTTAATGCGACTAATAACGTTACCTAGTGAATACAATTTCAATTGCGCTCGCTCAATGATGTGTAATATGAACGTTCTCGAAGAAGTGATCGAGCTCAGAGAGCAGTATTGGGGCTCGCCCAATGATGTGCAATATGGACGTTCAAGAAAAAATTATCTAGCTCCGAGGCCGTTGTGGTCAGACACCGTTACACCGATTAAGCGAATTATGTATATTCATAATGTCCATGGTAAAAAAGACAACAGGTGTAAAATAATAACGATGCCTGTTTGAACTTCAGGAAGTGTCGTGATGACATGAGAAACTGTGCAGAAACTGTTCTTCTTCGACCCACCTCTGAGGAGCCTGAGCTTAAAGTCTACCACAAACACCAAGAGCAGCAGCAGCAGCAGCACGACATGACGATCCTCCGTACGCCCACCACTCCCACCCTGCCTCCATCACCCATCGTCTGCGCCGCCGCCTTCAGCATCTCACCCACAGCCGCCTCCGACTTCAGTACCAAGAGACTGGGACACGTGCACTGCCACCTGGCGAATATCGGGTGCAACGGACCCGACCCTCTAGCGAACGGACACGAAATCTTCGATGATGGTTTGAATGGAATTAACGGAGGCGTCGAAAGGATGCATGGAAAGGGAGGAGCGCAGTGGGCAGACGACCTTTGCCAGAAGACCAACCATGGTGCAACCGTGTCGCCCAACAACGAAACCGATATTTAGAGAGAGACAACGAGGAACTCTTCACAACGCTCTACAAAAAGGCATCTCTACACTCTGAATCGAACCCGTGACCCTTCGGACGCAAGGCGGCGACTATCCCACTTCGCCAGTGACAGTGAAAGTCCATTGCTATAATTAACCTTAACTCTCGTTAAATCCTCGGCACGTTTTGACTGGATTCGCTGGAAGAAGCAAACGTCCGATTAGCCACAATTCCAATTGATTTGATCCCTGTGCTGTAAAAATACCCAATTGCACGAAATCTGTGGTCAACATCTTTTAAACGAATGTCTAGCTAAACCCAGCACACACTGCTGGCCAGTGGCCACTACGAGACAGCTTTGTTTGATCTAGACGTATACATACATGTAACATAAGAGCCTTCAACGTTGCGAGTATGACCGGTTCTCTCTATGAGATGGTGGACGCTGGCGCATTCTAGCGGATGCCATGAGAACAAGGAATCCAGTATGGTCAGTGTGAGCTAAGCTAAAATTACGACTACAACTATGCTAGAGTTTGGTGGACTACATGCGAACAGATATATGGTCACAAGCAAAGACACACAAGTGTCTGTCTACAATCTACAATGTCATGCTCATAGTCGCTTGTGTGACTAAGGTGTAAATTGTAAATAACGACTAACAACGATGGTAGAGTTTAGTGGACTACACGCGAATTGAAAAATTGGTTGGAAAATGGTGATACGTTTTGAAATAATCCTTGTTAACCGTCCTGTTCATTGCCAGACAGGAATTACCCTCTGTACATAAATCAAGGTAAAGTCTGTCGTTTCGAGACAATGATTTGAAGAGTGCATCGGAACCTTTCAGTGATTTAGGTTAGAACCCCTATTCCTCTTCCCATTCAGAATCCAATGACAGCGTACGGGTGACCGGTGAAACGATTGATCGAAGATCAAGAGACAGACAGACAGAAGAGACACACAGACAGAAGGAGACAGGCAGACATCTCTGAGCTGAATGCGTCGGTTAGTATAGGCCTAGTTGTCATACTACAGATTAAAATCCACCCTAGTTTCAAAACCACTACAGATTTAAAACCACCCACGTAACTACGTGACAGGAATGAACGTGTATGAATATTAATTAGTATGGAAGAATGTTGTACTTTTTAACGTGCACTTAATTAAGTTCGACAGGAGCCGATTATTGTATTTAATTCTATTTGCAAGAGCACAAGAATCAAAGTTTCAGAGGAGCTGGGTCTTTAACTTTCAGATGTTAATCTTTTCAATTCTTCTTGAAAAAATTAAAGGTTGAAACGCGGCGTGTCTTCTAATTTTATATTTTGCAAGAATGCAGGAATTGAAAGTTTGCAAGAATTAAAGTTTTAATGAAGCTTATAAGTATTTGCGAGAATTGAAAGATGATGTATGTATGTGCAATTTGTGTTGCAGCAGGGCAAGCAAGTAGGCCCACAGTAAGTATGTAAAGTTCAATGGATGGTGTAGAATGTAGATGTTTAAACTTAAACTTGATGCTTGTAACTGTCTGCAACGTACACAAACCTTCAACGTTTCCATTTCTTTACTTCTTAATTTATTCCATACCTTTAATGCTCATTAAGCACAGCTTCAACGCTAACATTTCTTTAATTTTTACATTTCCAAAAGTACTAAACTTGTATTAGTTTAAAACTTTAATTCTGTATAATTATGATTATCACTTTACAGCAATTATTATGATTGACTGTTCAAATAAATGCATGTCTAAGCTAACTGCAATTATTTACGTCGCACACTGTTCTATGTTAGCGTACAAAATACTGCAAAACATTCCATAAAATAATCACATTTCGAATATGTATAGAATACCATGTATGTAGCCGAGCATTTATATAGCGCCTTTAAAAATTCTTGGACGACGCCCTTCAAGAGCTTAGACGATAGAATAGAAACGAGTTGGATTGGTGAGACGCAGTCTTCTGCAGTTGAACGAATATATTAAGTCTATCTGAAACAAGAAATCTCTTTGGTAAACTAGTTCTACACGGTTAGCCAAACAACATGATCCCCTTGCGTTTTTTGCAATTATTTCGGTCAGATTTATAACTAGGATATTACCGAAGGAAACTGGAAAGGCAATTCATATTTACGTATGACCTAAATATTTGATTGAGTCGTACTCTTTACGTAGTTCTACAGAAAGAAACTATAACTTATGTGACAAAGGTCTTCGTGGTATGAACGTATACATGCATCCGGAGGGTTGCAGGTTCGAATCCCACCTGCCGCGTAAGTACCTTGGGCAAGTCCCTCGCTCACAATTGCTGGTGGCGCTTCGGCGTGTAAACTCCGACACACCTCTGGGCTATAGTCGGGACCTTGAGTAGTAGGAGACTTGAATGGGCGGTATAGAAATGCATAAATAATTAAATTAAACTAAACATGATGATACATAATACATGATACATGAACGTATACATTAGAAGGAACAACCAGGTAAAAGTCTCTGTAGGCCCTATAATTATACATGAATGAGCGTAAACTTATGTTGAGGGTGGGGGGGGAAAGCAAAGGTCATTCAATGAGCCTAAGAGAATCAGAGTCAGATATGTACATGACTCCTCAACTATTGGGGAGTACGTGCCCCGGGTGCTTATAGCCAGTGTCTACGCCTTTGCTAGTAACGTAGACGCAATAAGGTTCCACACTGCAGTATAAGAACGACATAACAAGGCAGATGGGGGGGATTGATAAAATTTTATCCAGCTGAATTCATGTGGTCAGAAATATAACAAATTTCATCCAAACATATAATTCTTTTTGAGATTAAGTAAAAAAATCTTTTTGGTGGTGGGCTTCAACTCGTAAACCTCCACCCTTAAATACGCCCCAGTGATAAGGCATAACTTATAACGGTCACGATGACCTTGCGTGTCAGACGTAGGTGGAGAGCGGTTTCCTCACGGATCGATTCCTCGGCCTCGACCCTGGTGCTCCGAGTTTCATGAGAACGGGAATAAAAAGGAGAACGGACAGACTGGACACTCCAGCGACGAGGTACATCAGCGTAGAGCTACCGAAATAGCTGACGAGGAATCCGGCCACCCAGCAGCAGATGGCCCAGCCGAGCCCGGCCGCACAGTAGGCAAGAGCGATGGACTTGGGTGTGGCTACAAGAAACACGTTGGCCCACGTGAGACCGCCTGGGATGAATGGACCGAGGAATCCGCCGAATATGGCTACGAACAGCCAGAGGATGGTCGTGTATTTGTCCGCGTAGGCCGATAGGATGGCACTCGAGAGGACGTTGACGGTGAGGAAGATGATGAGAAGAACACCGGCTGAGAGGAAGCGAGACAGGGATGCTGCGAGGACCCGACCGATGATGAACGATGCCCAGAAGACGGTCAACAGCTGAACCGTGACGTCCATGTCCAGACCCGCATCGTCACCAGCAGACTCCAGCTGCTGTTGTTGCTGCTGTTGCTGCTGCTGCTGTAAGGCGCGGTTGCTGGATGCGTAGACCGACAGGAACAAACCGAGCGCCGCTTCCAGGCCGAATGGAAAGACAAAGCAGACGTAGAGGAACATGAGAATGGGAACATCGAATGTCTGGTTGCCCTGGAACCACGGATCCTTTGTCACTTCCGGCTTCAGACGAACTCGTTTCCCCGATGTTCCTTTGCAGTTGGACTTTTCTGTGCTGCTTCCTTTGCTATTACCAACTCGGATGCTCCGCTTTGCTCCCTCTGTTCTCAACTCCTGACTCGACTGATGCGTAAAGGCTACGTTGAAAAACCCGTTCTCTGCTCGAACGAATACACTCTTCTGTGACTCTACGTTCCTGTTGATATCCGATTGTATTTTCTCTGGTGTGTTGCTGTCTTTGTCTCCATCTGTCTTCTTGTCCTTCTCAGTGTCTTCGTACAGGTTCTTTTTCCTCTGTTCACGCTCTTGCTTCGGCTGCTGATTGGGATTCGCTCTCTGTCTCATCAGACGCTTTCTTCGGATGCTGTTTCGTCGATGGATTGACTGAACGATCCGAAGGATGGAGTTGCAGAGGAAGAAGAGCGACAGAAGGAGACAGACGATGACAAATGGTATGTTTAGGAGATGCAGACTGATGGGGTGCCTGCCTCCTCCTCCTCCTACTGTTGTTACTGCTGATGAAAATGGAGAAGATAGTTGTGATGGTGAAGTCAGCATCTTCGCCATATCACCGGTTGCAAGGGTTGTGTTGCCGTCTTCCGCAATCTGAACCGCGACTGGTGGAAAAGGCATCGGTTGATCATCAGGGTCAGATGAGAGTAGCTGACCTTCGACCTGAAAGCTGTATTGGACGAAAGGAGAGGCTATGTGGACGGCGCTGAAGCAACCGACTGAATAGGTCGTATGAAGGATGTGAACCCAGATCGCTGCTCTGCTCTCCTGCCACAGCTCGACCACTGTGCTCAGACCACCTGAAACCCAATTCATTCATTCATTAGAAACACTTTATATAGCGCCTCTCAAGGGAGCTACTCAAAGGCGCTCCCATCTCCAGCGAAGGGAACTGGAACAGTCTTAAGGCGCTTCAGGAAAGTCTGGAAATGAGGTATAATTTCGGTTTTCTATTTTCCTTGCACATTATGAATTAGCTGTACACGTGTTATATGCAGGAATGCATCAATGAAATAACCAAAATTCAAATGCAATTAGACCTATGCTTAAGTTCAACTGGGAGAGGCCTGAGAACGGCATTTAGTCTAAAACTAATGAGCTATAACTCTGTAACAGCGAAAAAGTTAACGTTGAGTTAGACGGAAAGGAAGCGTCGTTAATTGCAAATCATCAAATAAGACAGTGAGCAAAGACAATTCACGTGGGGCCTTCGCACAACCCATGAATTTTTCTCAATGCTTCTGCCCTGTAGGGCCTATTACCCTGACGAGTGCCAATTTCTGCCAATCTCAGCATCTTCAATCTTTATCATTGCTATTTCATGTAAATAATTAATGAAACAGTTCACATACATGTAGGCCTATACTTACTGACGAATATAGTTCCGCGGGCGACAGCACACAGAAAGGCCGCCAGTTGATAGTAGGGGAAGCTGTGTGTGCATGGATAGCAGGCCAATAGGACCATCGATGCCGCAAGAGCTGCATCCGAGTGACGTCGACACGACGCAACGCCACCTAGCAACGCTCCAAGTACAATGCCAAGGCCGTCTGTGGCGAGGACCCTTGACAGCAGTTCCTCGCTGATCATGAAGTACTCCGACCAGTGCTTCATCGTCGGTCCAGGAAGTTCAGCAACGACGCCCTGGACAACGGAAAGAACTCTTCCAAGCACCTCTCCTTTCGTTTTCCTTCAGTCATTCATTTATTCTTTCATTTCAAATATTTTATACAGAGCTTCCTTAAGGAAGCTTCTCAGCGACGCTCCCGTGCCATCAGAGAGTAAGTCTTTTAAGTCGAGTGAAGAAAGTCTGAGAAGCAGTTTTTGGAAACAAGCGTCGGGCCCTCTGACAACGGTAGATAGTTCAAAATCGAATGACCTACCATCGAAGCGCAAGACTCTATGTCTGTGTCTCCATGTCTCTGTGTCTCTATGTCTCTGTGTCTCTATGTCTCTGTGTCTCTATGCCTCTGTGTCTCTATGTCTCTATGCCTCTGTGTCTCTATGTCTCTATGTCTCTGTCTATGGTGGCTGCAGGGGAAAAGAGAACACAGAGCGAGAGCCCATGTTCATCTGAGCGGAAGGAACGAGAACTCTTTCTCCATCGCCATCACTACCAATGTCTACCATCAGCAACACCACAGCCACTGAAGATTTACGATTTGATTTGATTAAGGGCCTGTTACAAACGGTGTTTCTTGATTAAGCGTATAGATTACATTTGATAAACTTGGACAATTTACATTTTGGTGATCCCGTCTTTTGCTACACTATCAGAAGGAAGTACCGTAATTAGAAGGCCTGCATGAGTTAACAATTCCGCTGTTCGAAACTTTGCCTTAAAATGAATGTTTATGTTAATTAAAAATTTATTCGTTCAAGAACCGCCGTGACGGCGCGTTATTCAGTAATTAACAATTAACAGCCACTTTGTTTTCACTTGCGAAACTCCCTAAAAGCAAACTTCTGTTGTCCTAGTTACTGTTTGAATAGTGTTGCTTACCAGCTGCTTGCAACGACACCCCACCCCATAACTGGACGCAGCAGTAAAAGTATCACCATCAGTTCAGTTCAGTTTTCACTAATTTGGCGACAGATGAAATGTCCGCATGCTATGTCGTTTGCTAATTAGCTAAGCAGATCATTCTGCACAACTTGGTACCAGCGCCAACTAGGAAATAAACAGCGAAATATACGCTGGTGCCTTGTTTAGTTCGTGGGACTTCACTCCTAGACGCTGTGGGCTTTACATTACAAAAGATTGAACCGAGTGCTAGGCCTACATGTACTTATCGTCCACTTTGAAACATGGTAGACACTTATTCTAGTCTTATAGTTTACATTAATCTACATTGCCTGTAAATTAGACGTCAGAATGCTTCAGAATAATATTATGTTCTGTTTTTTCAAGGACAGCAGAGGGTGTCCAGGATGACAACAGAGTTTCAGACTGACTTAGACAGACAAACACTCATAGTGACACAGAAACATCAACAGCAGCACAAGCAAACACACAAACGGAATCAAGTAGACTCTCAAATGGACAAATAAGCATCGCGCAAAGTCCATGTAATTGAAGCCACCAGCAAAAGAGACAACAACTGAGAAAAACCGAAAGATAGCGAACAAGATAAACACAAAGAGTAAATCATACAAACCGACAGACGAGATAGGCAGTCAGAGATGCGTATAAGATGTTATACAATGCTATACAGTAATTGCGACAAACAATCAAATGTGCATATACATAGGTGAAAATTGAGACAGACAGAGAAACAGACAGAGAAGCATAGTGACACTGACAGTGAGTAATTGAGACAAACAGACAGACAGTAATTGAAGCAGACAGCTAGAGATACATAGGGCTTATACCTATATAGTAATTTAGACAAACAGACAAGCATTGTAACGCAGAGTAACTGAGAGAGACATACAGACAGACAGACGGACGGACAGACAATGAAACTTACAGCCAATAGCCATGCTAGAATGACTGCCAGCGTTCGACCGACGGTCGTGGCCTTGACCTTGGTCATTGGTGGTAACTGTCCTTCCTCCGTCTCTCGGATCATACAGTCAGTGTCCTCGTCGTCTTCCTCCTCCTCCTCCTCACAATCATCCTCCGACCCAAGACTAAGAAACTCATCGTTACCATCTGCTGCAGCAGCCAGAGCATCTTCTCCCTGAATCTGGCGATCAAAGGAAACCGCTGGCGATGCTTTGACGTTGTTGACTTGAGAGTCCACTGCTTCGTTTCCGGTTGAAATCTCGTCGGACCTTCTGCTCTCAGCATTATGGAACTGCAATTTCAAAACTTCACCTCACTGTTTAGCGCGAAAGGTAAAGTGATGTAAGGGCAATGTAAGGTAAATGACGGTAAGTTCTTCCTGGCCCTTCCTTGTGGAATGGATTTCATCCTGCACTTCGATCATCTTTGCTCTCTGCCTCTTTTCCAACTGCTCTCCGCACCCCGAAGTCTTATCTTTTTTCCACGGAGTCTTAGAGCAGGAGAGCTCTCCTGAGTAGATTTGCTTTCTATGATGCGCTAAGTAAAAGTTCTGATACAATACAATATAAAGTCGAAAGAACGCAAAGTACAGCTAAAAGTGAGATGAAAGTACAAATGAATTACATATGACGGTACCAGGGTCCTGTCAAGCAAAGGAAAATTAAGATAAAGTGAAGCAGAAGTACATCTAGGAACCTGAGAGAACGAATAGTTGTTAGCAAGTGTGCAGGAAGCTATGGCAAGAGTTTGAAATTGAACTCAGTCTCTGTTCATTCTTTTATTCATACCAAACAGACAGAGTTGATTGACAAGAGTTGATTGACAGGACGTTCTGACCTCCTGCGAATTGTTCTGCTTGGCACAGACATCCTCGTAGATGCCACTCTCGATCAAGGGTTGCTGCTGCTGCTGCTGCTGAGATTGGACATCGTGCCTGCTCCGCTTGTGTCTCTGCGCGAGTTCTCCATCCCTACGCTCTTCTTTCTCTTCCTCTTCCTTATTCTCCGTCCCAACAGCAGACTGCAGCAGATGTGGCAGTCGCAGCTGATGAAGCTGGAGTCGACAACCATCGTCGTCGTTGGCGCCAGTGTAGCTGAGTTCGCTGTCGTGCATCGACTGAGGTCGAATGAAGGTCGTCGTCTGGATTGGATCGTCGAAGGTGACCATTTTCTTCTGGAGGAGGATCGCTGGAGGAGTCCCTTTGAAGGAACTGAACGTCGGCGCATTACGATGGAAGACAGACAACGTTGGACCTTCTATGATACACCCACCACCGGCCAATGGTTCATCTCGTTCCTGTTATAAGCAACAGAGGTGGCACAGGTTCAATTTGGTATGCATATGCGGCACACCCATAGTATGCCAGTTCACTCAAATTAGCAGATTGAAGGAACACAATTAACATAGTCAACATGGCAGATTGAAGGAAACACAATCAAAATATCAGATTTACATTCGCAGACTTAAAATAGCAGATCAGAATTATTACATAAGACATAGCACAAAAGAATGGTATGAAAACAAAATCACATGAAATCAAGTAACAGACATACTGAGAACACAAAACTATTTGCTAAAAATGGCACGCCTTGGAAAATTGAGCATATCATAAGGAAATAATGATTGCAAGTGAAGTCCTTACCAGTTGTTGGTCTGTTCTCTGCCTAGAGTTCTATTCAATAACATTTACAGACGGTCAATCTGAATTAAAGACCGTATCACATATTATGCATGAATAAATAAAATCAAACTAAAGTATAATAATGTGGGTAAGTACATGCACACTGCGCATATGCCCAACAACAGAACAAAGTAATTGAACAATGTAAAGAGTCGCGTCTATGTCAGTTCTATTTCTGAACAAACGAATATTGATTGTCTAGAAGACGTTGACAGGGCGACATGTCGCCCGTTTCTCTTCCTTAGAAAATGTTTGGGCCTAAAGGAATTAACTTTTCACGATTTTGATGTGCTTTCAGCGCCCGTGTTAAGAAAATCTAGGCCTACCGTACGATATTTATAATGTCGTAAAACTGTACTGCCTTATAGAAAACTTTATTTTTGTTAGCCTAGTATGCTTATAGAGATTAGAGTAAACATTTTCGATGCTGCCATTTGGTAAATTGTCCCCGTTTCTATAAGTTTGCCGTAACATT
>JAQFXW010000824.1:0-16818 GCA_034693945.1 Dendrobaena attemsi
TACTGTTTCACTATGTTGTTTATTGTTAAATAACAAAGATGATTAACGTCGCCTTCCTATTAGCCTATAGAAGGCCTATCGACATAGGCCTAAAACCTATAGGCCTATAGATCTAATAGGCTACAAATTTTTTATAATTAGGCCTATTGTTTGATGAGAAGTAGGCTATTAGAATTTGAAGTAGGAGTTACATGCCATATTCATACACTTGAAGGTCTCTTGGTTGCAGTTTCACTACTGTATAATAACGAAGATTAGCCTATTATAGTCGTCCTCCTCCTTTACTCAGGCTTGGGAGGTGCAAGTGAACTCTAAAGCGCGAACTCCGCTACTGCCAGCAAATCGTCATGTGCTAGCCTGAGATTTCCTGAAATAAACAGGCATAGGGACGTTCGAGCAACGTTTCACAGAAGAACCAGCCTGCACGCCTACCAATGTGGCTAACTGAGCCTATAACCTGTAGGCCTAATAGGCTACACATTTTATAATTATTTGCTAAATTAATGGAGACCTAAGTCACAAATAAAGTTTTACATAAACGTCCAATTTGACCCAAAGATATAATTAATTAAGATATAATTAAGATATAATTAATGGAGACCTAGGTCTACATTAATTTACATGTTTGTAGCAAAGCGCTTTTGAATTAGATGTTTCCCGCGACTTCGCGATTGTGGGCTCAAGATTATTACGTTTACCGTACGATGCAACCTACGCCGTACGTGCTTCGCGTTAGCAGAATAGCGCGGAGTGTCATCGGGCGTAACCAATGGGCGGAGCCAGACCACCAGGCCGGCGCTAATTAGTCTCTACTAAGGGTCTTGGATGAATAATTAAACACGCTGTTTCCACCGTGTAGGAACTGCGCATGTCTGCACTCGGTCGCCTTCGACTCTTCGTCTCCCGTCTGGAACGGGTTCATCGCAGATCAATTATTACTGACCGTCCTAGATTTGTTTTCCGTCGCAGACATGACATATTTTCCCATCGAATCAGGTACTTCGCTGGGCCCAAAATTCGCTTGTCAGTCTGCGATGCATACATAATTATTGTCGTGGCTTTGTTGCTTCTGCTTGCCTCTGATTGGTCGCCTTGGGGTAATTATATGTAACTGTGTCGGCCCCGCCCAGAATAACATGGCGTTATAAGCTTACGTCTGCCCGCGGAACGCGAATAAGACACAGATTTTGTTTTGATGTCGTGACCCTAGGTCTGGACGCGTTTTAAAAACACTACAAGGAGGTAAGTTTCACTCTTCCAGGTGTGGACAATAGATATTTGATTGAAATTAGCTGCTCATTTTGAACAGGTACTGCAAGGCATTGAGAGCATGGTGTGTAATGTGTATGCGTATGTGTATGTTTGCGAATGCTCCTGCGTTTGCTTGATTGCTGCTCTCGTGGAGTTATTGGTGCACGGTGCACCATGCAGCACTTTCTGAATTTTCACCTGTAGACATTATAAATAATAACTATTTCGTTTTAGAAATGTATCTACATGTGCGTGATAGTTGTATAATGCGTATAATTATGTCTATATTTTTATGTGTATACTAGGCTATATGTAAGCTTATACGTGTTTAAGTATAGGTTCCGTCTCTGAATAGTTTCTTGAAGTGATGCGGTGACGCTATGTTCGGTATGACTGTGTGTATAAGTTAAGTAAAAGGAAATAGTAACTACAATCTGTTTTTCTTCATTTGGCCATGTTCTGCAGAGAAATGATCTTGGAGTCAAAGGAATTGTTGATAGAAGGCCTAAAAGTCCTTAGTTGGGGTTAGCTTGATAAGGAATTGGTTATTGTACAGTGTACACTATAGGCCTAGTGTACATCAATGGAATATAATTTTTATTATGTTGTGATATTTCAAATAGGCCAGAGTAAACCAGCACTTTACATATATCTGTATGCATTCATATAATATATATATATATATATATATAAGTGACTAGAGGCAGGGGCTTCTATCCCCCTCAAGCAGCCGGGCTCAAAAACTCATGACTTTCCGTTTTCCCCCCTCAAAAATATTCTTCCATCCCTTCTGACCGGTCTTCCCCCCTTTTTCTGAAAATGATACATTATGAAATGTTCCCCCCCTGTTTTCCACTGGGTGCACTTGCGCCTGCTAGGTATAGTGATAGAAGCCTCTGATCTCATGTCGTCTTTGCTTCCTTCATCTTCAGGTTTTACCCCTTGGCAATGGCACCATTCTTGTGGGTGTTGAGCCTCCTCCTCCTTTAGTTCGATTTATCCTTTTTCTTTCTGCATTGATGCAGTGCAAGAGCTTTCGTCTAGGCCTTCTTCTCTTCTTTCCATTCATTCTTCCTTCTATTTTCTCTCGGGAGGGATTTCCTTCTCGTTATGTGTCACATACATTTTCTCTGCCTCAGTTTATTGTGGCCTTTAGAGATCTTTTCTTATCCACCATCCTCAATGCTTGCTTTCCGATTCTTTATTTGTCTCTTTACTTGAGATGGTAACTAAAAACTGTACGTCACATAACTATGATGAATTGTATAATGTATGATTTATAGATCTGTAAACACAAGCACAACTGCACATTGTCACCACCGTGGCACATATTTTTTTAATCGGTTGTGATTCTTGCTTTGATGGTCAATGTATGGACATTGTAATGTGAACGGGTGGGCGACCTGTTCCTTTTGGGTTTACTCTTGGACACCCTAGAATCACCTTTCAAATGGATATGAAGTTGTATTTGATGGTGATCAATAAATCTACTCGATCGATTGATTCACTTAATTTATGTCATTTATAAAGTAGTGACCCATTGAAAGTCATATTTAAATTTGTTTTGGTTAGGTTTTATATTGATATTTATCTGTTCTAGTGTGTTGATTTATTATGAATTTCTTTCTAAGTTAAGCTCAGAAATCTGCTGTATAATTGTTGCACTTTGCCCTTCAATACCAATTGATGATTTGCTTATGATTATTTATTTAGCCATTTTAAACGGCCTTTCAAGGGCGTTATATGACAATCTTGGGATGATTAGGATCTCATACCCTGTTGAGTCGCATAAATTAAAGAACAAGTTGTAGAAAATAAAAACATTTGTACTGTAATAGAAAAACTTAGTTCATCCCAGATGTAATAATGATTATCCAAAATTCTGTTCAGCATTATAAACTCCTTCATACTGTCTTCACTGCATGTCTTACTTTATTGGGGAAGAAATCTTTGTGAATATTTCTGTGAGACATTCAGGAAATTGTTATGGAGCTGATACTGCTTTGTAGGCGTGGCTATGCAGAAGCGGAGATAGTTGCTGTCTGTTCTAAGTATGACCTGGACAAAGGTCACGTTCTGACAGCTGCCGAAGTTCGTAAGATGCAGGCTGACCTTGACAGGAAGAAGGTATAGCGCATAACCATCATCAGCCAGAGTTTTAATTCCAATACTTTCTAGAGCATCTTCTTGCTGCTTGATTCTGACAAGTTCTAGCCATCCCAGAGGATAATTTGTTATCTCTGGTTTATTGAGGTACCTCAGCGAATAATAACAATTAAAATTATTATAGCAATATTACCGGTAATAATAATGATAAAAGTGATGATAACATTAACAATGATTATTGATATCCTGTTACAACAGTGCCTACGTTTATATGTGCTTTATGACATTGTGATTTATTTCTTAAATCTCTAACAAATACTACTCCAGATCTAAGTTCTACAGATGTCTTGCAAATGACGGAATTGTGCTTTTGGTGATAATGCTAAAATATATAAGGCATATTTTGTTCTCAATACTTGTATGCAATTTGATATTTTATGTAGTTGTAAGCATCAATTTATAAAGCACCTCTTATAGTAACCTCAACAGAGGCACGCCCAACCTTATCAGATGGAGGCACTACCAATTTGGAAATACTTTATGGTATCAAGATAATACTAATGATATTAAATTCCTACTGACAAGAACACTGTATGATTACAGACAGATTATACGAAATACGGTCCGCACAGCACGACACGCAGGTTGGCTTTACAGCAGGTTCACCTTGCACTAATGGCCTAAGTGCTGGAACGCTCCTGGTTCGGTCAAACCAGAAGTGAGTTTGGACGATCTTATTTTCCAACCAACATGTTTTAGAACGGCAACATAATTAATTTCTAAAACACTTCAGAAGGTTGTTGCTATCATTTAAGTTGTTGGATGATGTTTTCTTATCAGCATGCCGCTTATGACATTCACGATAAGGACGGACTGGACAGTCTCGATGAGAGTGACGAAGATATAAGCACCGTCAAGTCTTCCTTACGACGTATGTCTGGAGGCGGAGTGTCGCACGAAGAGTTCTCCGTGCTCCAGAGACGCGTCGATCGAATGGAGCACTCCATCGGGAGCATCGTCTCCAAGATCGACGCGGTCCTCGTGAAACTGGAGAACATGGAGCACGGAAGGGCCAAACGACGCGAAACCATGACGAGACTGCTGGACAGTATTGCTGAGGTAATAGTTACTGCTGATCATGCCGCCAAAGACCAGGGGTGTCCATCCTGTGGATGGTGGGGGGGGGGTTGAGGCAGAAATCTTCATAGCCTTTTCAGAGGGAAAATTTTTGTACGTTAATTCCAAAATATGTCATACAATGTAACTGTGAATACTACTGACTAAGAAGGGTCATAAACTAAATTTGAGAGTTGCGTCTGATTTCCAGTCAGATAATTGCAGAGGAATTTGAGGAAATGAAGAATTTTACGACAATATGGGGAAATTGTATGAAAATAGGGGAATGCTTCATAGGCTTCGGGATGGATGCACCTGCCAAAGACTACTGTAGATATGATGTGTGTGTATTGTGAGATATGGTTAAGTAAGTAAGTATGTACTTTATTGAATCGAATGCAAAACACACTGTGGTGACATCAGATATGATCTGACAAGAGTGTAGAACATATATCAAAATAATCTTTATGTTTAGTTATGAAAACAGAATAAGGAGAAAGAACAGCATTAGTTACTTGTATAAAGCTTTCGTGTTATTAAAAACTTCCCCGGGTATCTGTTAGTTAGTCAATGCTTATTAGTTTCAACCCTCAACTGGACTGTGAGATCATTACTACGGCTTTGTAAAAATAGTGTGTTACCATTTCTTACATAAGTGAGTTCTGAGTAAGTTGTGGTTCGGTTCTCACAAGTGCGTTCGCATGATGAACCATATCAACGACTCTTAAACGTACTACCAAAGTAGATAAGCCAATATAACCACTGTTACTAACAATTTAGATTCAAGGTTCTCCATTTGGCGAAAAACGACTTTTAGATATGATGTTTCACAAAATAGCGCATTCTCTTTTGAAGTTTAGGTTTGTTAAGATAAATGAATAGAAATTTTGATGTTTCTGGTAATTTGGCAGTTTATGTTTATAATCTGATGACTTGTTTATCTGTATAAATTGTAGTCGGAAGGAATAACAGATGAATCAAAACAGCATTATATGGAACGTTTGGTGAGGGATGAGCTGGAAAGATGGGATTCCGAGTCATGCATCAGTGGTTTCGGTCCATCGCCAGCATCGAGTAGCAGTGGTCGAGGAAGCGGTCGTGGTCAACTGCCTCCGAATCCACAGGTGGGATTGCGATGCTTACTCGTTTCTGAACTCTTAAGCTCTGCAGCAGACACTTAGATTTTTGGCCATCATGCCATTGAAAGTATTTAAAAATAAGTATTTGTAGGGAATTTTTCACACTATAAAGACACAGTATAAACAGCGATATTTTATTATGAGGCTACACAGCTGCACAACAGGATGCTACTTGATATTTGAACGTTGGATTTTCTGTTGCAGTTGTTAAGCTTCAACTCTGTTCGTATTAAGTTAATCAATGAATTGATTTCCATGTGATGTCTTTCATCACCAGCGTCCAGACATGACGATTAGCGCTCAAATACAATTACTCGATGCAGTTAATTCTTTGTTTGTTTGATATTTCAGGACTATCCAGCAAGCAGCAACGCCTGAGTGCCTCATGAAGTTTAAATCAGGACAGAGTTTATTCGATTCGTTTTATATCTGCAATTTCTGGCAGTGAAAGCCTAATTTATTCATGTATATAATTTTGTTAGCCAACCTTTGCCAATTAAAGTCATCAACTGCTGTAAAGATAGGTTGGTGAAATTCTGCAGCATATTTTGTTTTCTATTGCAGTGTATTGGAGCCTTTCGTACTAGGAACCGCGCCATGGTGCTCCCGACTGCAGTGACTGCTGAGTCGGAGTTAACACACTGAAGCGCCTCATTTATTATGCAACCTGGTGAAAGAAGGTTGAGTTTACCAGTGAGAGGCTACGGGAATTATTGTATCCTTCGCCCAAGTGTCTTATTCATTATACAACCATCTCCCACAGAGCAATTGCGAGTGGAGGATTTGCTCAAAGCCCATAAACAACGATTTGAGATAGATATCAAACCTAGGACCCTCAAGTCACATGGCACCGAATATATCTCACCCTCCCCCTCACACAAACGCATAGTTTGGGCCCGAGGCAGTTCTCCATCGTGATGAAATTTTGACTCTTGTTTATGGCTGAAGACGCACATTTTTATATAAAGGCAGCAATGGTGAATACTGAATAACCTTCTGCTCTGCAGAGGGTTCTAGAGTAGCGCTTAATGTTCTAGATTATGATTTGGCTTGATACAGGTCCTCCATGGCAATAGCAAGAAGGAATTGTTTTTACAGCTGTTTTTCTTTGTTACCAATTTCAGGAGGTGCAATATAAACCGGTCAGACGCAATGATATTTGGGTTTGGAAAGAAATTGGTCGAGAGTTTTATTGTTTCCTTAGTAGTTTGTAATTATGTGTAAGGCCGACATTTCAAACTACTTTACATGTATATTAGGCAACTGTTTTGTAGTATTGCGTATGATTTTCGCATGACGTGCTGCGCTGAATAATGTTATTAATCAAACCTTGTGACCAGTGACAGATAGACCTCACTTGATATCTGCTTTGTAATCTAATAAACAGTTTATATCGCCTCTGACAGAACCAACAGGAAAGGTTGTGATATGTGGTGATTGAAAAATATGGCAAGTTGTAGGAGCTTGTCCTGAGACCTTAACTGCTAATCACTGCATGATGTTATGTGTACATGTACTAATCGAGTGTATTACAATGCATGTTGTTGAGGGTCGTCCATAAAGGATGCGCACAATTATCTGTAAATGTAATATAAATTTATATAGCGCTTACTGTATACCCATCCTCTTTGAGATGTGTGATATCACCACACACGATGAAATTGTTTAACAGCTGTTTTAGCACTTATTTTCCCAGTGTTTTATAATGGCCTTTGGAAGCGAATGTGTATTGTTAGCATCAAGTTTTCGGTGCATAAGAGAGTTTGTAATATATCTGAAATAGTCCTGTATCAAATTTGGAAGTTTGTATTGGACAAGATCTCTTGAATGCATCCGATCTGGACTATCCGTCTCCCTATACATGTATCTCCCAACGTCCTTAACAGACGACTCCTACAGACGCGATTTGTGTATGTTTATTCAACAGTAATTGTAACGTACGAATAAATTTAACACATATCATGATCTAAAATACTGACCTCTTTCACTATTTAAGTACATTAACATTAGGGTTGCCACCTTACCAAACTGGGAAGTCGCCGAAGTCGAGACGCAATTTTGAAGCGGTGCCACGTATTATATAGGCCACTGTGCTATTTTCTTTGTGAAGCTAAGCAAATGTATGCATTAAAATTTTGCAGAATAGATGTCTCAATAAGAAGTTGGCAGGGCAAACTTTCCTTCCTTCTTTAAGGGTGATGCCTCCTGCCATATTTATCAATTATTTATGGCAGTGTTAGTGTTAAACAAATAGGCATATATATATATATATATTATATAGCTCTGGTTACGATCGATGCACTTAGCTTGTAAAACGGTATTGTGCTTTAAGCAAAAACATTGTTAGACTTCTTAGTTTGGCCATAATTTGAATGTCGGGACATTCAGACCGTCCGGACTAGGTCAAGTTGCGACGCGGGACGGTTACCTTGAAATCGGGACGTCAATCGGGCCGTTTGGCAACCCTAATTTCCATGATGCTTTGTACTTGATGTTGGCTTGATCAATGCTACAGACTTTTTCAATGTCAAGAATTTGTTTAAGATGGTTTTATTAAAGATGTCCATGACTTGGGTGCAATGTACCATGAATAAATCTTTTAAACCAACAAATGTTCAGTTCCATTAGAAATGGTAAATATTTTGAAACAAATGTTCATTGTTAATTCAACAACGTTGGTGTGCCGTTTTAAAAACTCTATTATCAGAAGCAACGCACCAGTAGCTCTAGAAAACAATATATAATAAGTTAAAAGCGTTCTACACCAAAATCTTACAAATCTAATATGAAGCATAACATTAAACGACATTAAAAGATAGAGAACTGCGTTATGGCCGTGGTAGCAACAAGTCAAGAAGCCGGTTGCTAGAAAATTTCAAAATTATTCTAATTATATGGTATTCAGCTGTACAACATTAAACTTTTTCTAATCTAATAACTTCTTTAGCACTCTTACCATAATGCCGTAATTTATAACAACATCCACAAACCATTACCTACGTTGATCTATTGCTACTCTAATCTGCGTTTAGCATTGCTCCCGGGGGTGCCACTAGCGTGTGTTGGGGCAGAGGAAGATGTCCCATTTTTCCCCCAAATCCGAGATGCCTTTCATTGGGGGAGGGGGAGGATGCAAGTTACCATAGTTATTTGTAATTTACTAAGATAAATGTGCTATATTTTATAGGAATTGCGTTGGCTTGTGGGGGCTCTGCCCCATATCCTACAGGCTACTGAGATGCCTTTGGCACTCCCAGAAGCCCTATGTCATTATAGGCTTCACACTCGTGGCTTCGCGAACACTGTCTTTTCATCTTGTTTAATTGTCTGGTTGTGCTTCTGATGTCCACACTATATGCTTCTTGTAAGGGCCTCGAATCCCCTTGAAGTAGCGGTTTATTTCTCAGTGCTAAGTTCACGGGGTGGGTTCATGGTATCCGGAAACGGAACTCTTATCTAGCCTCAATACTGTACAGATTGGTGTTTAATTAAAGTAAGGAAAAATTATACCAAATACAGATGTACAGCGTGGACGTCTGCATTTGGCAGAAGTCTCTACCCTTGTCTGCATTGGATTTGGATCACCTGTTTGCAGTAATCGTTTATTTTGACCTCATAGAATACGTAAATCGTTACTCAAACGGAACATTCCTAAATCCGGTCTGAAAACTAGACGTCGGTCAGCAACAATTTTGACAAGCTGACATTGCATATACATCATGTACGTCTTGTTATTTGGTCTTTTGCAGTTCATTTAAACACTCGTATAGGGCTTTTTCTAGAGCCGCGTAACGGTGGTCGACAATGAATCCATGCAGAAGGTTGGAGTAGTTGGTCAGGTAGGCCCATCCGACCTCTTGTTCGGGATCGCAGAAAGCCATCTGTCCACCGGCACCCCAGTGACCAAAAACCAAATGCGGCTGAAACAAATGTATGATACTGCAAGACTTGTGCTCAACAAGTGTATTTAACAGTCAAGTTAAAAAAAGATTGTCAATCTGCCAAGTTCACAACATTACACAGAGTCTAAGGGTGGGGCATGGTAGTGTAGTGGTGAAGGTCGTCACCTTGCAATCGAAGGGTTGCAGGTTCGAATCGCACCCGCCGCATAAGGACCTTGAGCAAGTCCTTCACTCACAATTGCTCGTGGCGCTTCAACGTGTAAACTCCGACCGACACACCTCAGGGCTGTAGTCCGGACCGCCTAGTAGGAGACTTAAAGGGGCGGTTAAGAAATGTGTGAATAAATAAATAAATAAAGTTTAATCACTGCAGCAAGCAACTCTTCCGGGCACTGCCATTTATGCCAATCACTGCCATTTATGCCAATGGCTGCCATGATGTGTACAAAGTCTTGTCAATATGAATCTCATTCCTGACATATTGACATCAGTTTGAGATTAACAGTAATAGACTTAACATTTATTTTTGCTGCTACATGTGTAATGTGGTTTTTCATTACTGATTTAAATCATTCTTGTTCCTGATTTGCATCATGATTTAAATCAATGATTTACATTCTAATCAACCGATTTAAGTCATCTCCACCCTGTGAAAATGTTTTATATACATGCATGTATAATGCAGAGGACAATGAAGATGATGGAGATATGCTATTCAGTACCGTTTGGCCATCGTGCTTTATAGTGAACAGCGTAGTTCCTGGTCCGTATGTGATCGGGCGCAGAACGACACGATCGAATTCACTCGTCAGTGGCGTATGAAGATGGTTTATTGCCTCCGGAGACAAGAGAGTCTCTTCGCCTAACTTTCCTCCGTTAGCTAAGATGCCCATCAGTTTAGCCAAAGCCCTTGCTGTTCCAACTCCGTGCGATGAAGGGCATGGAATGTCTCGGAAATCAGGACTGTTCACTTTTCGAGGCTAGAAAGTTCAAGGCCAGTTTCGAATGTTATTAAATGACAACTCAGTTGTGTGGGGTGGATAAAATGCTGAGGGGCTTTTTCTCAAAGGGATAGGAAGTTGAAGTATGGTTAAAATTCAATGTAAGCCAAGGACGGTCAACATCTGATTTTAAATAAAACTGCAGGCACCTTTCTGTGCATAAATGTCCTATTTAAAAAGAGTTTGAACTAAATTACACCATTTCATAGCGATTATGAACTCAAAGGTAAAGAATAGGTAAACAAATCACAGGATGCATTCATTGCTTGGGTTAACTGTCCAGGTAGGGGCGGACTGGGCTGAGAATTTCTAACAGGAAACAGTTCATCGAAAGACCCCCACATGCATGAATGAGTGGGGGGGCATATGCTGGTGGAACCTGGGTTTGGGTTGTGTTCAGGTAGTTGTGTTTTGGGGGAAGTGAGGTCAAAAAGATGACCGCAATTTATTAAGAAACTGATGAACGAACTCTCAATCCTAGCCGTGTGAGCATCTCAGTAAAATTTTCTAGATTCGCACATGGCCCCCGAGACGTCTGTTGTTTGCAAATACTCAGATGTCTGATGATATATATGATGTACAGAGCCACATTATCCCCTTTACCATTACAATTTTTTTTAAACTACACTTAAATTGCAGCTTCGGACAACAAGGTTGACATGTTGAGAGAGAGTAAGCTCAGGGTCAAGAGTTACTCCAAGGTCACGGACCGAGGAAGAAAAGGCTAGATGGGGAAAGGACGCTGGCTTAGAATTTTACTTGAACTCCAGTAGGTCTATATAATGGCGATGATTTGACGCCGCTCAGAACCTCGAGCAGCAAACAGAATTAGAGTCAATTCCGTTTAAGGATTATCACATTTGGGCAGGGGCCCACCGGGAAGTTTCCTGGTGGGTCATTTGCCCCTGTGGCAGGATCTGTGTCCAGGGCTTTTCTTTAGTGGTCAACTGTAGGTTTAGGAAAGTTATGGTTAATTTATGCTGTATTAGATTTTTAATAATACTCTGTTCAATGGCATATATACTTTCTAATTATCTTAATGTCTGCATCCTTATAGTAAAAGATGGTGTTTGTGCGGAAATTTATCATTACAATTGCTTACTTTCCAGTCAGTCGGATTTCCCACGAGGTTGCGCAGATAGATAGTCTTGTACTTGAATTGAGAATACAAGGCACTTGCAACAAACTTTATTGCAACGGGAAGTGTTGTTGTGAAGCGGTAAGCCCAGCCGAAGTTAGCGCGAGTCTCTCGACACGCCCGGTAGAACTGGTCCTTTGACTCACCGATGACAAAATCAATGTCTAAAGCATAAATGCAGTTGCGATATACCAATCGATGTACTTTCAGCATAATATTATTATAAGGCACTGTCAGATCACGAACCGAGGAAGAGACCGTATCTTCATCTGATCTTGCCAAGACATAATATAAAATTATATATAATATATGTTCAACGTTGGTTCGTTATTAACAAGGTCAATGCACACAATTTGTTTTGACCGTAGCTAGTCTTGTGCAGATATACTTAAATTAAGCTGTTGTGCAGATATACTTAAATTAAACTGTTGTGCAGATATACATAAATTAAGCTGTATCGATCTAATTTGCACCAATCCCTCTTCGAATTGCCATCATCCCTTTCTGCCCATAATTACCATAATCACTTTTAATTTTCCTGTTCTCATCCATTCTACGTTATAATATATGTCCAAATAGACCAAGTTTAAATTTATTACTGTCTGACAGTGTCTCTATTCGGTCCTTCTTACACTTTGACTTGGACAAAGCAATTATGAAAGTCATTATATAATGCATTTCAGTTTTAATTGCTCAGCCAGATTTTCACGAATCAGGTTATATCACAAAAGACCACAGCCTTCAAAATGGCAGTGGAATAATCCACTGCTATTCTGAAGGTTTAGGCATTATTTTATAACTAGCTGTAACCCGTAAAGAATTACGGGCTATTCTAATCAACGACATCTTATATTACTTACTTACTTACTCAAAACGCCATCTATTTCATAATACATAAAAATACTTACTGTATCCCGTGCAACTGACCCTATTCCGGGGATAGGGTCAATTGCACTGGATGCGGTAGCATGCCGTGCAACTGACTTCTTTTGTTCGTTTCAAACAATAATATAATGCGTTCGAAGTTTCGTTTCAAATTAAAAAATTAAAATAAGAAACGGAAAATAAAACTAACCATTGTATCCAACCCCTCTACTAGGAATATTTAATGCGACTAATACCGCGAAATAATATTATTTTAATGCGCTCGGTCGAGTTCCGAGCGCGATATAAATAAATGTTTCGCCTCACATCACGATTGTTATCGTCAGTGGTTACAATTAGCATATCATTAGCATATCATTAGCATATAAACGAATTATATTATTTGATATGGGTCAAGACTCCAACTGTATGGCACTGGGCTCTATGACACTTTCTGCCGTTAGATATTTATTGGCACTCAAGTGTAGCATTTGAATCATAAGATAATTATGCAATGCTTTTCATTGAACCCCATTGGTTTATTATAAATTTGCCTACTAATTGTAATGTTTAATTTTAAAGTAAATTTGTGATATTTTTATCATTTCATTTTGGGGTTTCATTAAGTGTAGAGGAACTTAAGAGAAGAAAATGCAACTGGTTAATGAAAAACTATAAGAACATTGTAAGGTGTGTCTGATACTATGCTCGATTCGTACCAAATGGTTTAGCAATTTCCTCTTGAAAAAACGCTGCCAAACTTCGTCCCTTGGGGTCGATACGACGAACCAACTGGTCGGCATAGAGGCCAAAGGTTAAAGTATGGTAGCCTTGTGCAGTTCCTACCAAAACACAAAGCAGAAAATTCAGTCATTAGATTACGCAAATACTAGTAGAACATAAACACCACATGTGTTTCTTTCCCTCTAGTCAATATCTGTCCATGCTTTGGACTGGTGCTTGAGGATTGAATGTGAATTCAATGTACTATGCCCGTGGATGATGCATACAGTTTCAGTTGCACAAGACTTCCTATTAACTTTGAGGAGGAGTTGTGGCTTGTGGTGTTTTAGAACGAAGCACCCAAATGACGAATTCCCTATTTAATTGATTATCTCCGAGTTCACCAAAGTTCTCAAGGTGACCGAAACTAAAAGACTGCTTACAGTACAAGTATCCTGTAAGAATGTTCCACAAATTGGCCGAGGCCTTTTATTTCATTTCCCCCATATTTGCTTAGGTATTATAAACTACATAATTTAATTATCTGTGCCCAAAAGACCTAGTGAAATCATTCTGAAAATATTCTTTTCATACAACTTATGACAAAATGCTCAACTACAATGCTGACTTTGATCAGTTTTTCTCTAAGAAGCGCTATACATGTATATGTCATATCAGATCTCTGAATCGTCTATGGCACCACTGGCACAATGCTCAAAGCATCACTCAATCGTAACTATTAGGCAAGGTCATTTTTCAAGCCAAAGTCCAGGTCAAGACCAATAGAAAGCCAAGAAATGATTACAGCTGTAAATACAGCAATTACCAGAAACCATTCACGCCACCTGGTGTCCAGAAGGGTTCCTGCTTTGCAAGCAATCTTCCCATCTCCGCGGGATCGTCTCTGACCAGGGACAGCTTGTGCTTCTCTCGTATCGCCAGCAGCCCAGCCTGAAAACACACAACTAGCATCCTCAGTCTTTGACCTTATGACCTGGAATGTGCTCCCCGTGTGGCTCCACCTTGTGCCCATTGGCAACTCTGCCCTTCTCCTCTCTAGACTTAAGACTTCTTTGACAGTGGTTGGACTGCGAGTGCTTCTGAGTAGGTAGACTTGAAGGGGTGCCATAGAAATTTGTTCAAATAAATAAATAAACTACTTTGGTCATTTGAACTGAAACAAGAGATGGTATTAAATGCGAAAAGCATAATTACACATTAATTATAATATATGATATTAAATATTAGCAATATGCTTTGGGTTAATTAACACGTTCACTGTTAGGAACGAGACATCTTGTCATAAATTAGGTATGCCTGAACACGAGGGACGAGATATCTCGTTCTCCAGAGTCCTGTATTGATAGGCCTAACAAGGCAAACAATGCTACAATGGATCTTGCCGTCTCAATGGTCTTTGGCAGCAGTGATGCGTGTCTGATTAGCATTTGACTCGATTCAACACAGGCTGTGATCCATTAGACTAGCGGTGTTTGTATGTGTGTATTTCTATACCGCCTCTTACAGTCCACTACTATTCAGAGGCGGTCCCGCCTACAGCCCGAGGGTGTGTCGGAGTTTTACACGCCGAAGTGCTTCAGCAATTGTGTGTAAAGGACTTGCTAAAGGTCCTTACGCGGCGAATGGGATTCGAACCCACAACCTTTAATACCAACAATAATAATTTTGCTTTGACTTAATGATAAAAGTTTGGCAGGAGTTGAATTCAAATAGGCACTCTTCTGTTCAAATTCTTCACCTTGACGAAGTTATCTGCTGAATGGAAAGTCGATTCTACCGTGCAGGAGTCGGGAGCGCTTCTGAGTAGTCCTCCCTTTCAATGAAGAGGCGCTATAGAAGTTCCTGAATAAACTCGACATGTAATTAAATAATCAAAATAAATCAAATCTAATAAATCAGTAAAAAATTATATAAGCAAAATAAACAAAGAGAATAAGTAAGTAAACAAAAGTACAAATATCATGAGATGAGATCAGTATTAATTATTTAATTCCACACGACCGACCTTTTCGCAGGGTCCCGCGGCGTTGTCCCAGTTCAGACAGTAGCCGTGATAGACTTCGCTGCACGGCAGGTTGTAGCCAGAGGTGACGACCACCTGGCCCGGGGTTGCCCCTCCAGGGGCCTTCTGCTGGCACTCCGCTTGGATCGAAGGCCCTGCAGTTTGCAGAATGAGGCTCGACACCGCCCCGTTGCTCAGGACCAACGTCTGCGCAGTCGTGTTGACAATCACGTCGACCTAATCAATCAATCAATCACCGTAAGAAAAGATTAAACTATGTATGTATATGTATGCATGTTTTCTATACCGCCTCTTAAAGCCCACTACTACTCAGAGGCGGTCCTGACTACAGCCGCAGGTGTGTCGGAGTTAACACGCTGAAGCGCAACGAGGAATTGTGAGAGAAAGACTTGCCCAAGGTCCCTACGCAGCGGTTTTGGTGGGAATCGAACCCGCGAACTTTCGGACGCGAGGCGGCGACTCTAACACTTGCGCCACGACGCCGCAAAAAAATAAGGTAGTTGTAATCCATCAGAGGCTAGAAATTCATGTGCACTGCTTAGGGACACAGAGAAGTCCTTGACAAACCCCGACACACCTCCGGGCTGTATTCGAGATCGTTTGCTTCTGTGTAGTTATGGGATGGTCTCCTCATTAGCGTACGAAGGGTGGCGGGTTCGATTCCTTCCCCGAGCCACCAAGTAGGAACCTTGAGCAAGTCCGTCACTCGCAATTTCCCGTGTCGCTAAGGCGTGTAAAGTCGAGCTGTTGTCGGGACCGCCTCTGAGTAGTCACAGGAGACTTGAAGGGGCGATATAGAAAATTGTGAATAAATAAATAAATAAATAAATAGACCCTAACAGGAGCTATATAAATATCTGAAATGAATAAATAAACAAATGAATAAATAAGTAAATCAATCCATCAATAAATAGACCTGAACAGGAGCTATAGAAATATCTTAAATAGATAAATGCATAAATAAAAAATAAATAAACAAATAAACAAATAAATAAATAAATAAATAAATAGATCTTAAGAGGAGCTATAGAAAATAAATAAATAAGTAAATAATGAATATATTAGGGTGACCTAGCGATCTCCACCAAACACCTGATAGCTGTAGTCGGGACCGCTCCTGAGTAAGCCCAGTAGTTGACTAGAAGAGGCGCTACAGAAATTATATGAATAAATAAATGAATAATTTAATATGCGAGAGCGACCTACCTTGAAGAAGGTCGCTGCGTTCGTTGGTCCGTAACTTCCGATCAGACCCGAGTGATTCCGAATCCTCTCGATCGACACAAACGTTGAATTATCGAAATCGAGTCTGAATACCACGTGACATCCCTCCCCTCCTCCTCTAACCGCCATCGTCTCCTTAACGACCTTGACCTCTACTTTGACCCCGTAGAAGGTCATCGCGCACTCGATCAGCTGACCTATGACGTACTGTGTGAACCCTGTCCTGCGGGACTTGTAGTGCAGGAGACAGCCATGTTGGTCCTCGGCTGAAACGTAGAAGGATGGACTTGACATTCGAGGGTAGCTGAAA
>JAQFXW010000825.1:0-16816 GCA_034693945.1 Dendrobaena attemsi
TACCGCCTCTTACAGTCCACTACTATTCAGAGGCGGTCCCGACTACAGCCCGAAGGTGTGTCGGAGTTTTACACGCCCCACACAAGTGCATATTAGAGCCAAACAATAATCTTATGTTTGTACGATATATTATTTCAGTTAACTCAGGTCCATAAAGACGACCAACGATGGTCCGTCATCCTCACACTGAGTTTGTAGCTCGTGAAAAGCAACGAACCGGTTACTGCAGCTGAAACAAACACAAGAAACAACCATCTTCTCCCAGGGAACAGGTAGGACCGGAACATACCGGGACACCGTTCCGGTTGTTGTTTTGACGACCAGAACGCCGTATCGGTTGTTGTTTTAGAAATTAATTCTTCCATGTTGCTTATGAGCGTCCATTAGTTATTTCGTATTATTTCCTTGCTAAAGGTCGCTTTTTGTGGCTTGGGTTTGAATCGAACCCGCAACTCTTTGGACTCAAGACGGCGACTATCCCACTAAAATGTGCGTGCCACTCAACCATGAACAGAATGATCATAACAGTCAAACATTATTTATTTATTTATTTATTCACACATTTCTATACCGCCCCTTCAAAGTCTCCTACTACTCCGAAGCGATCTCGACTACATCCCGAAGGTAGGTCGAAGTTTACACGCCGAAGCGCCACGATCAATTGTGAGTGAAGCACTTGCTCAAGGTTCTTACGCGGTGGGTGGGAATCGAACATTCAACCCTTCTGTTGAAAAGAGGCGACCTTCACCACTACACTACAACGCCCCATAAAATATGTCTATAACTAATCAGAGCGCTGTGGGGCAGTCATTGTGGTGTTGCCCGTTGCTCGAATTCACCACAAGCCACAGCATAGGGACCTTGAACAAGTTCTCCACTCACATTAATCAGGTCTTGAACGGGGCTTAGTGTAATAACATTTGTTTGTAAATGGTCACAGTGGTGAAGAAGACGTCATCTTTATACGCGGTAAAAATTATTTATTTAGAGCCTGGAAGATCGTATTTAAAGGTGTCTATTATTACGCTTAATTAAGAGAGCGGGTTGACACAAAAATATATCTTAGTCAAACGCATTGAACTAAATACCAATCCGTGTCATGCCATGCAATTGAAAATATTAAGCGCGTTATGCACAACGGCGCTAATACTGAGTCGGAGGTAACACGTCCAAGCGCCTCATTTGTTCCGACATCTGACTAAAGAAAGTGAGTTAAGATGCGAGAAATACGTACCAGCGTCTCACTCATTGCATACCAAGCTACTTCCATCCAAAGCGTATGTATGTATATGCATGTATGTGTGTATTTCTATACCGCCTCTTACAATCGACTACTATTCAGAGGCGGTCCCAACTACAGCCCGAGGGTGTTTCGCAGTTTTACACGCCGAAGAGCTTCATCAATTGCGAGTGAAGGACTTGCTAAAGGTCCTTACGTGGTGGGTGGGATTCGAACCCACAACCTTTCGGTTGCGAGGAAGCGACCTTCACCACTACAGTGTACACTACCGCGTCCCAAGTAATCGCAAGTGAAGGCTTCTATGCGAATTGGCTTCAGGTGTATTCGAAGAAGCAACTCTTAGGTAACAAGTCACAAAATAATGATTACTACACCACGACGTCTCACTTGCATGTCAAATAGATTGTCAATGATCTTCGCTTCGTCAAACACGTTCCCACATAAATAATTGGGCTGCAAAAATAACCTTAAACTAAACCCTATTGAAACAAGTGAAATGATTGTCTCCCTCCATATTCAAACTTCACTGTCCCTTTCCCTCTACCTGGTAAAAAAACAGATCACTGACCTCAAAATCTTTGGCATTACCTTGAACCATAACCTTACTATAACCACACATATTAAACACATGCTAGAACCCGATTAGTGCCCTAAACACATTCAATTTTAAAGCCGAAATTAATATTATGGGACGCGGTAGTGTAGTGGTGAAGGTCGCCGCCTTGCAACCGAAAAGTTGCGGATTCGAATCCCACCCGCCGCGTAAGGACCTTGAGCAAGTTCTTCACTCACAATTACTCTTTGCGCTTCAAGGCTGTAGTCGGGTCCGCTTCTGAGTTGTATGAGACTTTAATGGGTGGTACAGAAATGTGTGAATAAATAAAATAAATAAATTATTATTGACAACGAGCGTCGTCTAAACGCTCACTCCACATTAGGCTTTGTATTGAGTATTTTGCTAGTGAAGGAAGTTGTTCCACAAAAGATTGCTCTTTACTGTCGACGTCTCTCGCTTCTGAATTTTGCAGATCTACAGCTAGGCCTACAGTGTTGTATGATGCTCAGCAAGTGACAGCGATTGTGTCCACGAAGAGAAGACCAGAAATGTATTTTTTAGGAATAAGGAAGTAAGTTAAAAGGGTTCAGTGTCTTCCATTTATATAACACTGCTCTACGCTGTCTAAAGGTGTCTTGAGAGATCAATACGACGCTACTGTCGTAGCGCCAACATAAGGTAACTCTGCTATAGAAAGAGATCGTCAGGTCGCCTTCCCACTTTCCACAGACCTGGTCTGGCACTTGCACTAACAACGTATGTTCACGGTAGAGGTATTTTCAGTTTAAACTCTATGTGCACTCTCTAGAGTGCAGTCTCTATGACAACTGTATTGTGCATGTGCTAATAAACAAAACACTATTAATTGCCCTACTCCCTTATCTACGCGTGGGACTGGCCCTGCCAGTTTTCAAACAGTGGCTCGTTTTAGAGGACTTTTTCTGTGTGGTTCTCTCGACCTGTGATCCACTAGCCAAGTAGTTCGAGAGCAAGGCCTGGCATAAATGATTTTAAGTTTAATGTTAAGGTACAAATAATAACTGACAGATTTATAAGAAATAGTCTTTGGAAACTTCCTCTTTTATTATCGACTCCTTATCTCTGATATAGAAGACGATGTCGCTATCTGGAATGGACAGTAACACAAATACGATCATGAATTGGTCTAGTGCCGCACCCACAATTTCGCTGGTAGGCACTCTTAATGAGCCGTATTATTTATTGGGATAATTCTTTACGAGGTAAAATCTGGAGCTGATACAGAGCACCATACTAAGACTGGGAGTCTCAAACAACGCTCGTCGCACCTCTTCATACGACAAGGTGGCAATGCATTGATTAACTTAGTGTACAATGCTAATTGGTAACACGTGGAGACGTAGGCCTACAACTGGTAGGACCATTTGTCACTAAAGTTGTCGATAGAGATTTAACATTGTTGTAAAAGTTCTCGTTAGTGACATTCAAACAGATTCACAACTTCTATAAAAAATTATCAACATCGTTTAACTCATAGAATGAGAAAAGCATCAGGAAGATTAACATATGGAGAAGTAGAGAGCGTACAAAAATCTGCGAAAGATGTTAATTAAGAATCGAGAATTATTGGTCTCATTAGTCACATTTAAAAGTTGTTTATATCTAGTGGGATAGTCGAGGTCACTCTGGCGGAACGTCGAAGGTTCGATTCAAATCATGAACAAATACTTCACTCACTATTATATTATTGCTCGAGGCGCTTCAGCATGTTAATTCCGACACAGCTCTGGGATGTAGTCGGGACCGATTGGGAATAATGGTCGAATTAAAAGAGGATGCATAGAAAGGCATGAATGAATAACCAAATAAATAACTGATAGAGTCAGAGACTCTGTTTGCAATGAGAAGTAATTGCACAGCTAATCTTTCCAAACACCTTTTAAATCAAAACTTTTTGATATAGTTTATATAAGTGTGAGTTCGTAAACTAGAATGTTCCCGGTTGGTTGCTTGATGTCGATCTAATCTTTGTAAGTCTATAGTCACTGTTAAACACCTTTTAAATTATGCATTATGTATATATTTTATATAAATGTTATGTAGCGTCTTCTATATGTTTAATCCTTGTAAGTCTATCGTCACTGTTATGTAGCGTCTTTTAAATATGTTTAGAGGCGCTGACTGCTCCAGCATGATACGCATGTAAACCATCACAATAGGAAGACCTGCTGCATTAGTTTGTAAAAGAGTGCACAATAAGTTGGAAGAGTTTCAAGTGGCAAGTCCTAGCAAACACGCAAAAAAAACAATGGATTGCCTTTGACAGATGACGTGGATGGGCCAGGATACGTCCGTAGTTTTGAACAGGAACAGACGACCTTATATACTCTCACACATCCCGTATAATATGTCTATGATGCAAAGTTGACGAACTCTGCGTCCAAGTCACTCATCTTACCTGGGTCATTTTCAGTCACCGTGAGAGAGCGTATCCACATAACGCTATATACTCAACTCTCTGAGCATCTGCGCCCACAGTGTCAATAATAATGTCTAGGGTAACCTGTTGGTTGACTTTTACGTGTCTGAAAGGGATTGTCTCTGCTGACTCTTCCAGCATAGGCAAAGTACTGTAAGCTAGTCTCCTCTATAGGCCTACAGTAACTTTATTATGCGTGTAATCATACTGCGGTCTGTCGGTTTGAGTGTGTTGTGTTTAAGCAAGTAAATAATTTCAAAATAATGTCTCATGATGTGGAAAGGATGGACCCGTTAGAAAAATTCATTTTCAACACCTCTATAACGGTTTTATACAGTGCTATATTACATTCCGAAGGCACGGCTAGCTCCCATGGTTGTAATAAAGGTAAAGGCCATTGTGTCATACACCGTCGTTAAACAAACCTTCTCTCGCTGAAAAACATAAGCTCACTCATGGTTGTAATAAACCCGAGCAAATTTTTCTCATCGACGGCAACGGTCAATGTTGTCATACGCTGTCGTTAAACTGATGAAACACGCTGAAAAACGTCTGAGAACCTTTTGCACCGACAGCAACGGCCTCTGTTGTCATAGGCTGTCGTTAAACTTATGAATCACTCACACGTAACCGCAATTTGGTCTCACGTATGTGACAATAACAAACTTTCGGAAGAAGAAGTGTTAGTGTTGGATAATCGCTAAATAAAATCCTATCCGCTGTATAATTGTATCGTTACCAATTGGTTTCATATCTTGTTAGAGAATTAGTAACTTCGTCATTGTTCATAAGCTTACTCTAGCAGAGCCAGTCAAACAGCTGGACAAAGAAGGAGGGCGATATCTGTTATCTCTTTTTATCAAACAATATCGCAAACATGTGACTATACTTCTTCTACAACTATACTGTCGATGAGAGCTTAGACAGCGTATACACAAAACTGGCTTAATTCAATATCAGACATTTTGACCCAAAGTCAAAACTTATCTCGCATACAATGACAATTTTACATTAGTATAAAGCACTCGAGGCAAGGCTAACAATCTCACGTGAATATCCTATATGATATCTCACATGATTGGATTTACACAATACACATCATTTTATTCATTCATACGATGGACTTAACAAGAACTTAGAAGTATAGGTATAATATGAGAGAATGTGTCAATTATTATTTGATGGATTAAAAAAGCTGAAACACTCTGGACCAATTTTCTACCCGACGGCAACGGCTTTTGTTGTCATAAGCTGCTTTTAAACTGATTAGACACACATTATTTGATACTTGTAAGATTTGCTGACGTACACGTTTTAACCATTTGTTACTCCGCTTATAATATTAGTAGACCTAGTCAAGTTTAGTAATGCAGAGTACGAGTGACCTGTCCAAGGTGCAGATTGTAACGTTTATGTTATAACATCCAACGTCTGTAAGCTCAGTATAAAGTATCCCTTTATTTGATTATCGCCAATTTTGTATTTTCATCATGTTGCTAAACTCAAGCGACTTAGCACAGGCGTTCACTTTGAAGGAGATATCTTGAATAATGATGAAGATACATGAATACTAATAAGTAGCTTATATATAACACACCTATATTTTTTAATTAGGTGTTTTAAAGAGTCGATATTTATTGTGGCAATAAGCGAATTTCTGTGACTTCTTTCAATTACATAACTTTATATATGTTTAATTCTGTGGACAGGAAATTGAGTTCTCACAGACACTATACAGACAAATCATAATAAATATATGTCATAGATTCTATTACCACTTGACCAGACACTTTGAATAACTTAACACATTGACCGCGAGAAAATGTATTTTCTATCCGCGACAGTCATTGACCTACAGTTCAAATCTGAATTAGGCTGACAGTAGCATTGTTTACCATCAAGACTAAAGCTGTTATAAATGTTGACGACAATCACAAATGTAATATTAATAACTTATCGTATCATACATTCCATTATAAATGCCTTTTAAACCAATTAACTTTATCGCATGATATTTATTTTTATTATTTTTTAGTCACACATTTCTATACCGCCCCTTCAAGGGGTACTACTCAGAGGCGGTCCGAACTACAGCCCGGAGGTGTGTAGGACTTTACACTCTGAAGCGCTATGAGCAATTGTGAGTGAAGGACTTGCTCAAGGTCCTTACGTGACGGGTGGGATTTCGTAACATCAACCCTTCGGTTGCAGGGCAGAAACTGTCTCCGCTGCATTACCACGCCCCACATACTATAACACACCAAGTTAACTTCAAAAGCAACGAGTCAATCAATCACAATTTGTATAGCACCCCTTCAACATCCGTACTCACAGGTGCGTTTCTTCAGTTTAACGACAGCTTACGACGACAGAGACCATTGCTGTCATGTGTAAAATTTGTTCAGCTTAGTGCAGCCTGGTTGGCTTAACACATTGACTCGTCCCTTATCAGTTGTGCTTGGACGCGAGGGACGAGTTTTTTCGTCCGCATTGACAGCGACTTGTCTTGATGACACTGATGACAAGCAATGTCTATCTCAGATTGTAAATGCTCTTTGACAGGGGCGACGTTCGTCTAATTTGCAACTGAGGCACTTCTCCAAAGAGCAAGCACATTGTGACAGTGATCGAAATCAACGATGGGGTCTTTATTCGCAAAGTTTCATTAGACAGGAGCAGACGCTCCATGGAGAACAGTTTGTCATTCAATCACTAACTATTGGGACGCAGTAGTGTAGTGGTGAAGGTTGCCACCTCGCAACCGAAAGGTTGTGGGTTCGAATCCCACCCATCGCGTAAGGGCCTTTAGTAAGTCCTTCACTCACTATTGCTGAAGCGCTTCGGCGTCTAAAACTCCAACATATCCTCGGGCTGTAGTCGAGACTGTAGTCGAGACCGCCTCTGAATAGTAGTGGACTGTAGGAGGCGGTATAGAAATACACACATACATTCGGACACTTTATTATGTCCGAATTGTAAACATATTATGAAGACTGAATGATGGCTACTAGGTATCAAATTATGAAGGGGCTCAACTCTGCCTTATTAACGAGCAAAAACGCAGTTCAATAATTATTAAAGAAATCTTAAAAAGGCATTTTAGTGGGGTCACTCTAATTATAGTTTAATGTGTGTGTTTCATCAGTTTAACGACAGCTTATGACAACATTGGCAGTTGCCATCGGTGAGAAAAATTTGCTGGGGTTTATTACAACCAAGCATAATTTATTTTTTATTTATACTATTTAGAATTTGGAGAGGAGGCAATATTAACGGTTACACGCAATTCAAAATATAAAATTCATTTAAATTGTTTTGAAGGTGTCTAATTTGAACACAATATTTAAATGGTTGAATGACACTGTTTTAAGCCTTCCAAATGAAACGGCCAAATAGCCACAAGTTTTATTTATTTATTTATTCACACATTTCTATACCTCCCCTTCAAGTCTCCTACTACTCATAAGCGGTCACGACTACAGCCCGTAGGTGTGTGAGAGTTTACACGCCGAAGCGCCATGAGCAATTGTGAGTGAAGGACTTGCTCAATGTCCTTACGCGGAGAGTGGGATTCGAACCCGCAACCCTTCGGGTGCAAGGCAACGACCTTCACCATTACACTACCGCGCTCCATAGTTCTAATGTGATTTTTGTTGCTGATTATTATGAGTTTTTTAATGTCAGGTTGAAGATTTGTTGTAGCCAGAATCATCAGCTCATGCAAATGTGAATCAGTAGGCCGTGAACTATTTTTTAATTTTTGCTTTTAGTCAATTTCATGACAGAAAATGACTGTTCTCATCGGTAGTGTGGATGTGCAACTGAAACCTGGCGAAAGGACAAAGAACGCGCTGAGCAAAGGATCGCAAATGTTCAAATTCTCATGACCACGAATAAACATATACTTCGCGTGCAATTCTTCATTATATTCACTCGCATTTATTTCAGCCTTTCGTTTGTTCTTGTTTTTTACTTGTTACGGCTTATACTGAACTGGTTTTTAAAGTAACTATTCTTACATGAATCTGTGCAATTAGAAATGCGCCTGAATTAGGAAATTATTACCGGACAACAGAAAATGACGATTTGATTGTAAAAACAGACTGAATGCTATTAAAAACGGATCTGGAGCAATAGATTTTGGTTTCGATCGGATAACTGCCATATGCAAATTATGACACAATATTAGGCCCTACAGTGTATATCACTGAGTCACTAAAGCATCGCCCTCTTTTCGTTTTCTATTTGGACCTGCACTCTCAGAAATAAGATTAGTTAATTGGAAATAGGGCAAGGATTCCATGGAACAGTGGTGCAGCTATGTCAAGACTATGATCGTTAATCGTTTAGTCAATCATTATTATTGCCAATTGTTTATAATGTTTGTTATAAGGATTAAACGGGTGGTTAGTGATATTACAGTAAGCTACATTGGAAGCGCGTCGGCCTTGTGTTCGTACGGTACCGAGTACAAACCCGATGTCTGCCGACATTCAGAGATATAACATCTCGAGATAGCACATGGGGCGTGGGTGGAACAGTGGGATAGTCGATGCCTTGCGTCCGAAGGGTCGCGGATTCGATTCAGACCCGAGCCACCGCGTAGGGACCTTGAGCAATTGTCTTTCACCTGCAGTTGCTCGTTGCGCTTCGGCGTGAAAATTCCGACACTCCTTCGGGCTGTAGTGTGGACCGCTTCTGAGTAGTAGCGGACTTGAAGGGGCGGTATAGAAATGCGTAAATAAAAATATAAAATAAAAACAGATAGGTTATGAGCAATGAATGCAAGAAACTTAGTTTCGGTAGCGTTTTTAGGTACCATTGCCATTTCCACTACCATGTGTGCATTGTCTACCATTGTCACTACCGCCTAGCCCTAGAGGGCAACTGATCCTCTCGCTAACTTATCGTAATGATGTTAGGATCTACACAGTGTCTGCATATAGTATACATGGTCTTGTAGTGTTACATGTTGATTGAATCAACGATAGTGTCTGGTGCAATCAACAATTGTGCCTACGACTATTCATAAAAATTTATTACGCGGTGTGTGGCCCTTCCTTCTTCTGCATTTGGAAATTAAATATTAGGAGGATATGAACTGAGATCATCTTTCTTCCCTTCCCCTTGTTATTTTAGAGAGAAGAAATAAATTGCAGATTAATGGAACTCTCGCAGCCGGTGGCCAGAAGCTTTGGGGGGGCGCTGGGAGTGGAGGGATGTGGGGAGGGGGTGCGCAGCGGTCAATTCATTCCCCGGGTGTTTTGAGAAACATGTGACGAGATGAATTCTGCGTCTTATTAGAGATGAGACATTTAACATTCATGAACATATGTATCGTATATTATTAAACATTCATAAACATATGTATCGTATATTATTAAAAATGCCTGTATGTCTGCAATCAACTATGCATGCATTGCATGTATGTTTGAACGTACCTATGCATGAACGTTTGTCTAGATGTAGGCTATGAACAGAGTGGAACATAAAAGAGTAACCACTTGTGTTTTTTGCAGTTCCACGACAAATGGTTCACAGACAAATGCTTCAGAACAATTGGCCCACGGACAAATGGTTCACAAACATTTGGTTCACTATGCAGTATCGTGTACTAAGTAGATATACGATGAAAATGTAAATTAAATTCGAAGTGGGATGAACGATAAGAAACATATCTACCACTGGAAGCTGAACTTACGATGAAAATCTAACGTAAACTCGAAGTTGGTTGACATTGATACCATATGCCCATGAAGAGATACGCTTAAAATGTAAATAAAACTAGAAGTGGGGTTAAATTTGATGAAAAGAACTACAATTGGAAGCCGGAAATACGATTAAAATTCTGAATTAAACTCGAAACCGGATTTAAGATGAAAATATAACTACGATTTGAAGCTGGATATAAGAGTGAACCATTTGTCGTGAACCATTTGTCCGTGTACCATTTGTCGTGAACTATTTGTCTGTGAACCATTTGTCTGGACAGCGTTTTTTGCTAATACTTCCACCAACAGTGGAACCTTGAAATCAAATTTTACAGGCCTGAAAGTAGTACATACGTCAAAAGTGGAAATGTTTAAATAAAATTTTACAGGCTGAACGGCAATTTATATTTACGTATAACTACCAACTTTCACAGAACAAAAGTCATCCAACTTTTAGTGACGGTTCGCATAACGTTAAACAGCTTTTTGCTATTATTTCCGCCAAAACTATTTTTTTGTAACTGAAAATCTACTACCTTAAAGGTAATTTATGTTTACATGTGATCACCGAATTTTATTAAAATATGTTAAATGCAACAAAAGTTTCATCACTTTTAGTGAGTCTACCTACTGTACTCCGATGATTTAAAAACGTGTAACGCAACAAATTTTCACTAAAATGTGCTGCAACTTTTGTTGCGTCTGAAATATTTAAATGAAATTACGTCGCTATATTGTCTTCACGTCTGGAAAATGTCACTAAATACTATTTACTTTTGTCTGAATTATTAGCAAAAATGTTGAACTTTCTGAACCATGAAAAAATAGTAGGTGATGTCATTAAAACTTGAATAACTTTGGTTCTGTCTGAAACATTTTGATGAAATATTGCAGTTGTATGTAGATAGGAATTGCCTTTCAAAGTGCAAAATATTTTATTTATAGATTCTAACTTTTGACAGAAATATCAGCAAAACACTTAGGGTGTCATTTTTTGGCTCATCCTGTAGTAGCTATAGGAGGAATTCAGTAATATTTTTATAACATCTACATCGCCTTCTGCTGTTCTTCAGCGCAATATAAAGGTCACCATATACATGTAGGCCTAAGTTTTTACTAATCCCATTTTCTTTTACCTGAGGTACGTTGAGGGCTATTCTGGCAAAATTAAATGTAAGAATAACATTATTCCGGAAAAGTATTTTTATTGTCATTATAACTTTTGCCATTGCCATTATTTTACGATAATGATCATCATCACCATCATCTTCGTCGTCGTCATCATCATCGTCATTACCATCGTCATCAACATCATCATCGCCGTCATCACTTCCAGCCATCCTTATAATTATTGCAGGTCTGTTTAATTATGAAGTTGGAGTGATCACTTATTAAGTAAGCGCCTTTCATTAATTAAAGAAAAACTCCTACACTTAGCTCATATATACTTTCCAAGTTGTCTTGCTCAATCGTGTACGCTGTAATGTGGCTCATCAAAGAAAATCGCGTTTTCTTACAGAGGAGCAAATCTTCTGGGACATTATGTATAGAAACAATCGAAGCTTTCTAGCAAGCATTTGACAGCGGACAAAAAATGCTCTACTTATTCCGTTTAGTAAAAGTATAGACTAGGCTAGAAATAGACTGAATCAAAATATAGTCGAATATTATATAACTTACACTGTAATAATATATTATTTGCGCTCAGTACGATAGAAGGAAATACAATTGCACAATGTTTCACTTGTTTTCTTATGGTTCTTACAGTATAATTATGTATCATTTTACTTTATGTAGCATCAACATTCTGTTCTAATACAATTAGGATAAATGATTTTCCGACTTCTATCATTGATAAGCTTCATTGTGGAATAGTGGTTTATCACAGCTGAAATTCTGTACTAAATCTGTAATTGATTAAGTTGTTTTTGTATGCTAAATTTCTAGTTTCTGAAGATGGATTTCTGCTGACTCGGATCATTCTGGATGACTGTGCTACATTGTGGCATAAAAGATATTCTGTTATGGTACATATATAGTGCTACCTGGAACACGTAACGTAATGTAGTGGACGGATGATTTTACAATGTACGTGTAGTTTATAGGACACAGCAAATCTGCGTTTTGTTTGGCTCACAGTTCTTGGATGACAGTGACAATGACTATTTCTTATAGACAATAATCTCCTATCGACATCAGGTTACTTCGATTTGTTATTTGCGTGGACATTATAATCTCGATCAGATCTCGACCTCGGACCACCACGGACTTTTCTCATTGACTATCCTTTTGACTTTACGCAGCGCTCGTGAATTAGCTGGTGTGCAGCGCTTAGCTCTACAGAGCGCTTTAGAAGTGTCGAGTTTACGATTACGATTACGATACGGGCATGCTATTGCATTGGCTACCAATTTCTGCCCGCATCCGTTTTGAGATCCTCTTTTCGATGTCCAAATCTCAAATGGCATGCGCCCCAAAATATCTGTCAAACGACATGCAAAAACCCGTTATATCTGTACCACACTCAACCTCGAATTGCTACCATCTTGGATGCGTGACTCATGCGCAACTCATGTAATCCGAGGTGGTATCAATTCGAGGTTAGATGAATGGATGCAACGTTGTTGGAGCTACATGTATTGTGTATAGGCCTATTCCGTAGGCGATTTCCAAACTTGCTATTGCGGCCACATTAGTTACTTTGCTTGGCTTATTTATACCAAAGAGTTTATATAGGTCATAGGCCTACAATTATATGCGTATACACACAGCTGAGAGTATACATATATACACGCACGCGTCAAGTCACTGTATAGGCCTAGTATTTGCAGTTAGCAGACATTTTGCGTCTCAGCAGTGCAAGCGCTCTTGTCTTTTAATATCCGTTATTAGTTTCTAAACGCCTGCAGAGCAGAGATCAGCAAAGCGCGCCCGTGTCATATTGGACTGCAGCTCTTCCAGACTATTATAATAACATACTCTCTCTCTCACCGCGGCGGCCGAAGGAAGCCGGCGGGAGACCGAGAAACTATAGAGGCAATGCTGACAACAGCTCCAGCTCGTCGTTGTTTGCATCGCCCAGATATTACTATCGTTTCTAATATCTGATTGAGAACAAACGTCAATAAAATAATTGTTTACAATACGCAGCGCTGTTGGAATCGATTCAAATTTCCGTGTACATTCTCTCGCCGAAAAGAGTTGACTGTCTGTAGTCGACCTGGATTAAAAAAAAGAATTCCGCATCTATTCAATTCAATTCAATTATTCCGAACCGAGCATCAACCAAAGCACATTAGTTTAATGTACGTGTAAGGAACGAACATAATCTCTCTGGATACAATTTCCCGGACAAAATCCCAACAGGATATTTATTTAGAACATAGTATTTAGGTTAGAATAGGGCTTTAATTACCCCCAACATACTCCCGATAAGCGAATACTGATTCTGTAGATATAAGTTAAACACTTTAATAGCCTACAACAATAATATAAAAAGGAAATTTATTTAATATTTATAAATAAGCTATACAATTATCCTAAAAGTACATTAAGCGTCTCATTCATAAGCTTACAGCTGCATGCACTGAAAAATTGTTCAAATAACACCCAAAAGCGAAGAAAGCCAGGTACGAAAGCAGAATATGCATAATTGCATATAATATTTTGATATCAGAGGCGTGTCCTACATAATTGTACTCCATGGCTTCGGGTCGCGCGGATAGGTAATACTGTGGTAAAACTGTACTGACTAAAATTTTCGCACACGATGGAACTCTGTAGTCCTATATTTTATAATCATCCCAGTACTTGAAATAATATCAGTATTAACGAAATGTTAAAATTTAGCCCACATTATTCTTATCTATAGTATAAAGTGAACCTTCACGCAACTATCATACCTATCATACCTTAGATTTTCTCTAGTTTAGGCCCTTGTACCAAGTTGCGATCTTGTCAACTTGTTTTCAATAAACGAATTTGAATTGAATTGAATTGAATGTTTGACGAATTGCAAGTGGATGCACTGATAAGCTGAGCGGAGTGTTAATTAATCTCAAAGGTCGTGTTAAAATCACGTTAATTTGCTGGATGATTATTTAAGTGACCTGTTGGTTTTGCTTGTGTCCAATGCATGGTTTGTAGTTAGGGCCTATATCTGAAATAACGTACATGTAATTGAAAAATAAAGATATAACTGAAACTGAAATATCAAATTGTGCACTAAACTGTATAACTGTAACTGAAAAATCGAAATCTAGGCCTAGATAAGTATTACTGAAACTGTATCCGATAACTGAAAAATCATAACTGATTCAATTACACCACAGACGAAGGCAGCAACTACCCTATAGACTCGGCAGGGTGTGTCGTCATAGCTTCTGGTCTGTTGAAGGCTATATATATATATATATATATATATATAGCGATGCTTTTAGGTCTAAGTAAATGGAGTAAGGAAAGCTCAGAACGACTCGATGACGCGTAATTGGCCGAGTCACGGATATAATACGGAAAAGGTAAATTACAGGCGGCGTTGCTAAATGGTCCCTGATGGGCGCAATCGTGCCTCCGCCAAACGTCGAAGACGATAAACTGTGGCGAGCCATAAGGAATATTATAACCGTGGAGAGGAGGGAGCGCTGGGCCTCGCCGCCGCGGTCCTAGAGAGGCTCGCCCGCCGCCGCCGACGCCTTCGCCGCCGCCTCGCCCGAGATTAACTGTCGACACAATTTGTCGGCCATTTTCGTGCTTTCTAACACTTCGCTCGCCAGTTATTAAATAAAATTATGTCGAATTATTTCACTTAGACGTACTTGTCGCCAATCGAGCTAATCTAGCAAAGTGCCGACTGATCTAGCCGGACGCGCCATTACGACTTGTAAGGACCTAATGAACGCCTGAACGCTTCTGTAATTGTACCTACGTCGACGATGACACGGTGCACTCGCCGAAACCAGTTGGTTTCTTGCATCTATAGGCGATGCAATGCGGCACGTGTCGTTTCGTGTATGCTTGAGTTTTCTTGCATGTACGTGGGTATCCTGCTGGGTGTAGTTGTGTCCACTGCGATCTCTGTCTCTCGTAGACTTATTATAACTTACAAGTCGTAGATGTGTACACTATATGCATGCGCAAGCTGCCTTAGTTAGCCTACTGAAAAATAAAAAGACGTAATTCAAACAACCGGAATATGTACATGCACACATGCACAGGTAAAGGTCTACACCAGGAGTGCACAACCTTTTTTGGTCAATGGCCATATTGCATCTAATAAAAATAGCCGAGGGCCGCAAATGTGAAGTAATGTATTTCTCCAATAGTATGTGTGTTAGTAGGCAAATGACCTATCTGAATACTTAACAAAGTGCATTTAAATAGGCCTAGGCCTACCTTATAAAAGCTTAAATATAGCGACTTTAAAAATAAAGACAATATTCAAACCTCAAGAAGCAGTTTAACATCATTTTCTAATTTATATCTGGCTGCAATTCAGTAATTACACTTTTAAAAATGGAGTTGAGGCTGTTATGAGTCAAATTATCACTGAAAGTGTTTGATCGCACAAATAGCCAAATCTTAATCAAGTTCATTTTAAAGGCTTTCTTATTTCAAATATTTTTTTGTAAGGAATAATCTAAAATTAGAGTATCTACAATTGGCATAACGCACACTTGACCAGCCTGTACACGCCTTCAGGTTAGCATAAAAGACATTGATTGCTTCGCCTTAATTCAACGGTTGCACTTTTTGCTACAATTTTGCTTATTTTCACAGCATTATGATTAGGGTCTATTACTTACTCACACTGATGAGTGATAACGCAAATTGTTTATCGGCGATCTTGTACCATAATGATAGGCCAATGTACAAAATTAGAGATGCATCATTTTGTCATCCTAGATCCAGAATTGTGAAACGTAAAATGCATTTGAAACTAAGTTTTATAGAATATAATTTCTGTTTGAGGGCCACATTCTACTGTCATTTCAAATTACTCCAGCGGGCCGCACAGGACAGGTCGAGGGCTACATGCGGCCAGCGGGCCGCGGTTTGAGCACCTCTGGTCTACACAGACCCATGAATATACACAATACACCGTGAGGCATAAAAAAATGAAAGCCCTAGAAAAATCGTTATAACTCATGCAATGGCTGATCAAAACAAATGCAATTTACGAAAAAACATCTATCGTTCAAATCAATAATTTTATTTTTTTAATAAATACAATAACATATTTCCGTTAAATCGTTGACGTAATAATAATGACGTCATTAAGTTTTCCACGATTTGCGAAAATGGTGTTCAGTATGGAAGATAAACACGTCATTAAATTTTAAAGGCAAAACAAACCTAATGGAGTTAAAAGATTTTTAAAAGAGTTTCTTCATAAAGGCTGGTCTCGTATTGGATCGGATAAGATTATTCGCAAGGTTGATAATAGGCCCTACTGGAACTTTGCAACGTCTTCCCGACAGTTGCCGTCCGCGCACTGCTCGAACTGCTGACGTTTAGCAAATCCATGATGGCGTCAGTCGGTGTTTCGTCTGTGGGGCGCACGTCAATCCATTTTGTTGAACCGGGGAAAATGAACAGCCAATACTACAGAGACGTAATCTCACTGCGGTTTGTCAGTTTGTTCAATTAAACGAAAATACAATACAATACAATACAATACAATACGTTTTATTGATGGAAGACCTTCTACCTTAAATTCGAGAATTCTCTTAATTTTGCATGCATTTGCCAGCAAGATGGTGGTCCATCGCACAGAGAGAGCTCGAGAAACGGTTGCACTTTTGACGAATGAAACTCCTGACTTCATAATTCCTACACTATAGTCTATGTCC
>JAQFXW010000826.1:0-16816 GCA_034693945.1 Dendrobaena attemsi
TTTATTTTTTGGAGTCCGGCTTCAAAATTTTGGAGTCCCAGACGCCGGGACGCACACTAACGGAATCGCTGGTCACAGGTTCAAATCCATCTCAAGGCACTGTGTAAGGACATTGAACAAGTCCTTCACTCACAGTTGCACATAGCCTAGACCTACTTCTAGTGATTCAGTAAAACATTGACATTTTGATGGTGCCAGATTCTGATAATCATCTATAGTTAGGCCTACAACAAATTGTAGCAAAAACACCTCCAAATTTCTAAAGCGCCACTCTAAAGCCAAGCGCAGGGCACCAGCGTATTCATGAGCGCCGCGTCGGAATGAACGTTCGTATCAATCCTTGATCCGAATCATTATTAGGCCTGTGGTCTGAAACAAATACTTTGTCCACAAAGCGATCCGACACTCGGGAGTTCATCATTGCGTCGGAGCCCAATGCTTACTCGATCAAGAGTGTTTGCAGGCCTATTGTGGGCGTGTGTATCAAATTCTGCAACTATTCACTGAACTTCAAGTCATTTACATTTTTAAGTGAACTGTCTTAAGATGCTTTTAGTAGATGAAGAGGTCGAAATTGTTTTTGGGTCAGAGAGGAGTGGGTGCCCCTCTGAATTAGGCCTAATTGTCGTCGTGCTTTATTCACACACGCACAATGCCTACTCGTTTTGCTTAAAGTTACGAATTGAAAAGCGCGAAGACACGCGTCTCCTCATCAATGAATTCGTCGGTGACTTTCTCAGTCAGCATGGTCAGCAGTGCCGCATACGACTGTGTTATTGTCCTTCGCGAAGACATGCTTTGCCATCAGGCGTCGTTGCTGTAAAACCAGTTTTCTATACTGGTAGGAATTTCCGGCTGAAGTGAGGCATAAGCATCGAACCGTAACGGGGTGCCATCTCAAAGCATACCTTCACAGTTGGCCTGGCTGCGCGCGTAGCAGTGCCTATCAATCGAACGGAGGTAGTGATAGGCCAGGGACAGGAGGGAAACCCTGTGGCTTGCTGTTCAGTTATTCTCTGTGTAACCACAGGTTAGTCCCATAATTGATTTTTTGCTACATTACTTAATTCTTGTTTGTTGTAATTATTATAAAATTGAATAGTCAATGGAAATGTAAAGCTTACAGGATGTCCTGTGTGTTCTTTAAAACAAAAGATATATGATGTTCAACATAACACCAGAAGTGTTAAGAGAATCTGCAGGCTCTACACTGATTAACCTTAGCCTTCAGCAATGTTACCCAGGATTGAGTTACATAATAACTTACATTATTATTGTGCTGCTGTACATTTAGGGTAATTATAACCAGAGGCATATAGTGCAGTTCTTAATTTGGCTTCTTAATTAGTCCTATAATCACTTATTTAATTATTGAGTATGATTGCATAAAACCAGCATATTCAAAGGTTGACTCTTTAAATGTAAATTCTTGTTTCCAAATTTTATATATTTTTGGAATCACTACAGAGGCAAATTGGGAAATGTGGAGTCATTTTTATACCGTGCTAATTAACATTCGCAACAGTAACAGACACTGTACAACTGTGTACACTCGGTCTTAGATCATTTAATGTAATTAATTAGTTAGGCTACTTAGTTTGTTGTTATCTAGTCGTAGAACTTTTTAGTGCATTAAAACAATGAACAGGCCTTCATTTAATGGATCTCTTGTTTTTGCAACTGCAAAACTGAATGCTCAGACGTTGCACAACTTGCAAACCAGTCGTCAACTCATCATGTAGTCTTTTCTTATTGTTGTTTTTGCATAATGGCATTCCTTGACCATGACAACAGCATCTAGAGTTTCTAACATGATTGGAAGAGGGTTTAAAGTAATGGTTAACACGCTGGTATGGAAGCACTTACGAGTTACGACTCGTATTTGTAGAAATTGTAGGGTATTTGACACTTATGCCCAGAATCTGCTTCAGTCTAGGCCTATACAGGAAGTATATATAATAGATCAGACATGGTGGTGATGGCATTTTGGCGATGCTGAACAAGAGTACGCAGAGTGAGCTACAAGTAACTGCAATTATTGTACTTTAAATGAATGTATTTGTAATTGTCATTTTGTATTATTTTGACGTTCCAATTGATCACAATCAATTTATGCAATCGGCCTACCACACGAAACAACTATCGATGGATGTCCTAGGAATTGTAAACTTTCTTTAGCACATAGATCGGTGTTATTCTACTAATAGATTTTAACCTTGTTGATCAATACATCATAAATGTACAATTCAATCTGATAATGCATGGACTGTTCAGACTGATGACTTACATTGCTGTACACTTGCAGGAAGTTCAGTTTACTGCCAATGTAATCATTAGTTGTTATTATTGGTAATAATCGTGCTATTTGCATTCTCCATTTTATCTTGATCTGCAATGTGTCATTGCCATGTACCATGATATTTCATATACACTATACAAATGCTCAGATATCATATGAAATGAAGGCCCTCTTAAATCGATTCTTATCATTCTACCTTTCCTTTACTCTATAAATTAATGCTGTGTTCTATGGCTGTAAGTTACATGTATTCTGTTTTAAATTTATTTGCTTTTGTTCCACCTCAATCATGGCCAATATATGAATGAATATTACAAGCCAGATTAAAAGTCAGAGTCAGTAATCCTGTTTTTTGCTGATGATCATGATTTTACTATAGTGGACTCATTTTTTAAAGCATACCGTGAGCTTTGGGCAAAGTAGGGCTTTCATTATAAAGGTGTAACTAAATGACCTGAGCTCTATCCAATAAAACTATTGTACTGTGTTATATAATGCGGTTGACCTGACCATCTGGTATATAGACCACTGTTTTGGATTTTGAGGCTCTGAGTGCAATCACATAAAGGGAAGCTTTGATATATGAGCAGGTGGCATGAACATAAAAGAAAAAGATAGAAAAGATATAGTTCCTCTTTTCTGCTGTAGACACGAACCAAGCCAGGCTAACCTAGATATGTCACCATAGAGGCAATTAAGATTTCTGACCTAATTTAAGTGAGGCAGTAATTGAGGCAAGTATATTAGTTTTCTTTTAATAAGTGCAGGATGATGGTCTGGTCAATACTGCATGATCCAACAATTGTTGGTTTGAGCCTGTTGACCAGTAAATGCAACAACTGATTGTTCTCTTATGGTATGGGGTATGTTCTTACCCCAATCCCATCACCTCGACATTCATTAACTGACAACTCAAGGAACTCAAGGACTAGCACCCAGGCGTTAGCTCCCCTCCTACATTTCACTTTAGCTCATTGGACTTTACTTACTTACTTTAATGACACATTACCAAAAGTTTTAACTATGAACTGACTTTCTAGATAGTAGAGTCAGCCTTCTTTCGTCAGGCGTCATAGAAAATGAGGAGTTGTTCTGCATGTTAACTCCGACTCAGCTTCAGCGCTATAGTCGGTAGCACCTATGAGCTGTTATGAACTTGAAGAGGTGCTATATAAATCTTAAAATAAATAAAACCGAAGATTATGATTGGTTTAATTGTGACTGTTGAGCGAGAAATGGGTTGAAATTACAGCTGATCTGGTTTTGTGCATCCGCTTACAGTATTGACATGCATTTCCGGTCATGACTAGCAAATAAAACTTTCTATATAAAGGGGAAGAATTGATGATGCATGGCAGCACGCATTGTGCAAAAGAATGACTGTGGTGCACGCTTCATCTGTGCTATCCCATGTAACTAATAATAGCGGGTTGTCATGAGTTAAGGTAGATTGGGGGTGTGTTCTCTTTACTCAGTAACTCAGAAGAGAATGAATATGAAAATTCTCCTGTGCAGCTCATGTCAAAAGAAGCCAATTATATTATGTATGGTAGTTTTTGTTAGCCTATTTATATTAACAGAGCCATTGCAAGCTATATTTGCACCCTGTGCCAGGCGTAACTCTTGCACCCTCACGTCATATCCCAAAGATCAAGTCAATCAATAACGACCAAATTCGATATCTGGAATACAAGTGATAAAATTGTCTTTTTACAGCTGCACTGATCTCGGTCACTTTTTGTACTTACTGGTCGTTAAAGTGTTCAAAATAGAAATGACATGTCTAATTTTCTGAACGGTGTTATGTACGAATGATAATTTTTAGATATCAAACTAAATTGTAAATTATATGCTGAAGTTTTCTGAGTTCGATAAAATTTATGGTTATTTTTACATGCTTTGTATGTTTATTTACCATGTCACATGACTTGTTTTGTTGTTGTTTCATTTCATGCATTTATTTCATGTAAAATTGATATTATATTTCTGTGTCAAGAAATTGGTTTAATAATTAAAGGATTCCATCTAAAAATGTACACCCCTCTTAGTTGCGTCTGTTCCATGCCACCGTTGGAACACCTCTGCTACAGCATGACAGGCTATGCCTCTGATCTTTTTTCATAATAGCACTGGAGCATGTCCCACAGTCTGACCACAAAACCTCTTATGCTACTTTAAATACAATATTTAATTAATTTGATTATAGTCAGTTATGGCATTAACGTTTCTGCCTTCAGGTTCTTGTATATGAATTATGATTTGTATCTCTGTTGATGTTGTGATCAAAATGTGAATTTAGTCCAACTTAAAGATTAATTTATAGCAGCAAAAGTAAGCAATGCTTAGAAACCAGACAATGCCTACTGCATTTTATCAACAATAATTAATTGTAATCTTTCTTCTAAGAAAATAATTAAACTGCTGACCACTTCCTTTCTAGAATTTCAGATCAATGCGATGTCATTGCATTTATGTTTTCATTACTTGAAATTTGTGATAGATGAAAACAATCAGGTCTTGTGCAATAATCAATAAATATGATTCATTAAATAATTTATTGATTGTTAAAATTTAACAATAATAATTACTTACGTGTAAAGTCTAAGATTTAACAATGCATATGATGTGGGCATGGTTGTAGAGTGGTGTAGTTCAGAGTCTTGCAATGGAAGGGTCGCAGTTTCGAATCCACATCAGGCCACTGTGGAACGACTTTGATCAAGTCGTTCACTTCCAATTGCTCTAGGGGGAGAGGTTAAGGATAATTGATAAGACACTAATCCGAAGAAAACAAGATCCAGATGGCATTGTAAATGACACGGTTCAGCGTGTTAACTCCGACTCTTGGTCTGGCAGTCGTCTACGTTGTAGTAGGGAGCTCCTCTGAGTAGTAGTGGAGTTGAAGAGGTATTATAGAAATCTCCAAAATAAAGAAACTGCATAGCAATTTGCGTCATGCTAGGAAATGACTGTCGAGCACTCCACATCTGTACATCCCACATGACTAATTAGCATGAGTACAGAGTAGCTATGAGTCATGTCTTGTCCATGAAGTTGAATTAAACTGTCGTCAGATGGAGCTAATGTTAAAGCATGACAAAAGTTTGCTCTTTAGTTACTGCTGTCTATGGACTTGTATGTGTTGCATTGAATGCTGCAAGAAGCTCTTGGAGGCCTCATCAAATTTGGGTCACAACACAGTGCTTTGGTTCTTTGTGCAACGGGAGAGATAGAGACATACAGAGAGACAGACAAACGAATAGACAGATAAACAGAGAGACAGAGAAAGAAGACAGACAGAGAGAAAGAGAGAGTGTAAGGGAGGTAGTCGTTTCAGTCCAGTAGTTGCTGTTTTTCTTTGAAGCCCTTGTGTTCTGGGGACCTGTAATTTCTGATGACTCTAAACCTGTTGTCCACTTATTCTATTAATGTGCTGCTGTTCAACTGCATAACAACGACAATGTGGAAGGTCTTGAAATCTCAAGATCTGTCAGCAGAATCATATTTTATGTCTGGTCTGCTCAACTATAGAGTGTGTAGGCCCTACATACTTTTATTAAAGTCGTGATGCCTGACAAGGTGGATAAATGCTTTGACCTCATAACGGTAAATACCTTTGAACATTAAATCTTTTTAACGCTATGGCCATCCAAATGTAGCAAACAACTGTCTGGCACATAATCTTTATCGGTTATGAAAAACTGTTGGCTATTCCATAAGGGGACGTCCATAAATGCATAAATGATATCATTATTACCCCACTCTTCAGGTCACAGGTTAAGACTAATGCCTCCCATCTGGACATCACTTTATTTGCAGACGGCCTCTAAGACATGCAATCAGATTTTTGGCAGTGTAAGTTTCTAGAACGATTGCTTATTGTTTAGTGAAGCAGTTGCTAACTTGGGGGTTTAGTAATTGGAGACTGTATGCATGGATATCTCTATTTTGGCAATTCTCTATCCTCATTGTAAGGCAATGCGTCCATAAAAGGACCTTAACTGTAATGGCTGTTGAGCATTTATATAGTACATCTAAAGATCTTTTCTGAAGTGTTTTGTGAATGATTTGAGTTTTGTCCAGATTTGATTTTTGTCCAGATGGAGTTTAGTGAGTCAATGGTTAACAGAACTGATTGATTTAGAATGGAATTCAACAAATTATTATGACACATTACAAGTTCTTCACTAATAATTGTATTCATTTCGACCTTTGCATCCTGATTATTGTGGCGGCCTAACATCTTATGCTGTTTGAGTTATTCATTGAACCTCTTGTGGTCGTGCAGACTGAAGAATTCTATATTGTTGAACCAAACATCAAGACATGTATTAGCACAAGTCGTGATGATACCTGTTATGACTGGACCTAGACGACACAGTGGCATATCGATGAGGGGGCCAACCATCAATCAAATGTTCTATTATCTAATAATAAAGATTTCAATAAGTTGAAAATTGTATGTATTGCAGTGAACCTGATGAATCCAGAAAGACAATAAATTTATAAAATGAAGGTGTATCTCTAATATCTCTAGCTGCCTCTCCTCTCTCCAAGTGTGGTATGCGCCTAGATAAATGTGATGAAATTTATAGCCACAAAGACAGATTTGGAAATATGCTTAGAGAGATAGGGATACACTAATACACCCACACAGAGTCACCTCTGGGTAGACACAAGGCCATGCAGGGTGTGCTGAATTGTTAGGAGAAAAACAGAGACATGCAAGCCTAGAAAGAGAAAGACAGAGAGAGGGAAAGGGAGAGAAATGGAAATGGAGAGAGAGAGGAAGATGGAGATAGAGAGAGCCACTGTGAGAGAGATGGAGGGAGACAGATAACTTAAGAGAGAGAAACAGAAATAAATAGACAGAAAAAACACAGACACATGCAGAGACAGACAGACAGAGAAGAAGCAGATAGCAACTAGTATAGTAAGTCTCTCTCTGCCCCCCCCCCCATTCTGCCATTCCTCCTTCAATATGACACACAATCTTATTTGAGGTTAAGGGAAGAATGCTCAAGCCTTTGAAATGCCTCCATATAGTTATATCATGCAGGCAATGACTCTGGTATGTAATATGATGGACGACTATTGTCCTGCAAATTGCAAACATATTACAGAATATATCATATCTAAAATTAAGTGGCTATTGACAGGTTTGTTAGAACATGCAGTGATAGCTTGAAAAGTGTAGTGATGTAAGGTCGTTTGTGAAACGATCGTCATAATAAGTAATGGGATGAAATTCGTAGAATTATCGTCAGTTTGTAGAACTTTTTCGTCTGTGAATGGTCTTTGCTTGATGAACCACTACTTGTCTCTCTTTTCGCAATAATTTTGTGCATTATTATTGCAGGACCTTCTCCAAATGCCATCATGCAGTACATGCATGTCCTTGCTTTGGTAATGCATCTAATATAGCCTTGCTCTCCCATGGTCTGATGTGCAGTGATAAATTTTCTTAAAACATACTCTGACCCTCACCCCGGTCGGCATTTTATGTGTTTGTACATCACTGAGGGTAGGTGATGGTGAAGAGCATAATTTATGTTAAGAAACTCGACTTTGCGTGAATTACTGTGAGAAAAAAATATGCTCATTTGTGAAGCACTTTGAAGAGGACGACTGATCGTTTCCGTTATGTGCTTTTTCAGGTGTAGCCGTCAATTGTGTTCGACTTCAGCACTTGACATATTGTTAGTGCAAGAGGTGCACACCAGACTACACGCAATCAGACAAAGAATTTGAGTTGTCAAACCTGGATAGTAGGATATAGCATCTGCTGACTGGCATACAGTTGTTTCCCGATCTTGGTCTTTCAAGACAACTCACTTTGCATTCAAAGTTGCTGGTGTCATTATTCACGAGAAACAAAGATCTACCAAATGACTGAACAGAGCCTTAAATCAGGTTAATTCCTTATTGACTTTATCGTAATGATTTAATGCAAAAGTTACAGAAACATAGAACAAGAATCTGATTATGCATTTAATCATGTGATATAACTCCTCTTGTTTTGCCTAACCTTCTTGAAAGACACTTGTTTTGTAATGATTGTTCAGAAAGAGGAGATGCAGATAGACCTCCTGAAATTGCAAAAAGATGTCAAGCTTCTTATTTGAAAACAGAAGCTCTAATATAAATTTGTTAGGTCCAGAATGACCCAATGGCATTTAAACTCTCTCAGCAAATGCACCCAGTTTGATACCGCTGAATCCCTATCTCAACACACTCCTACATATGCAAACGCAAATACAAGCACGCTCATTCTTAGTGCAAATACATGTGCACATGCACGTAACTGATTTCCTTGCTAGTATCGGACTAACACGTAGAAAATACGTTAACCAATTCTGAAAAGAAATTATGTTCACTAAATTAGACAGTATTTTATTGAGTTTGTTGAAGCAAACTTTTGTTTCATAGTTCTGATGGAATATTATAATTTTGTAGGTTTGAGATTATGACCAGAGTTCTGTAAGCAATGACTTGTTCTGTTCATGTCAAACGCCCGGAATGGGCAAGGGCTTACTTCTGGGACAGGAAGTCATCATATGTCTGGTCAAATGCGATGGTAGCCTTGGTTTTAATACTACTCTTACATGTATCTGCTGCTCAAAATCCAGGATCAAATGCCGGAGCAACAGGTAATGAAATCTTGCAGAAATAAACTAGCTATCAATATAATTTAATTATTTTGCTATGGACATTATACCTGGTTATTCTAAACTAGTTGAGCTGCCCGTCCTAATACCTGTGTTTCAGGGAAGCTCGCGTCTTATAGGTGATGCAGAGAGTTATGCACGTTACCGACAGATCCACGCACGCATAAGCAATGTACTATTATAGATCTCACAATCTTACTATTTGCAAACCTCACTATTTCCAACATTTTAGTTAATTATTGGATCTATTGGATGAATTGTTCAAGAACTAACGGATACGTTGTTGTGTGAGAATGATTCATGTAAGGTGTATAAAAATTGGAATTGCTGGGTGTTATTAGATTGCAGGATTTAAATGGACCCAATGTGTTGAGAGGAGGCCATTATTAAACTTAAGCCGATAGTAGTCGCTTATGAAATGAACATTGAAATGATGGTTTCATATTGAATTTAAACATTTTTCAGCACATCTAGTAGCACGAATCATTCAGAATCACTCTCAGTGTTCGGGACCTAGGTTGAATAGTGAAAAGTTGCAAAAGTTTTAGGTAGTGCAAGACCACCAGACAGAGTCTTGTAGAGCCAACAGACGAAGAGAGTGCCTTCTATAGAGAGACAGTTACAGCAGAGAAATGTGACTGAGCCATTGCAGCTCTAGCGTGGTTTTCAAAAAGGTAGAGGATTCTACAAATGGAATGTTGCTTATTGATTTGTAGGTGCTTCTGGTTTAACTGGGGCAACAGGAGTTACTGGACCAACTGGTGATACGGGACAGGTAGGACCTCAAGGACCATTTGGTCCATCTGGACCTCAGGGTCCAACGGGCCAGTCTGGTCCTATGGGATCAACTGGATCAGCAGGTTAGCTACATGTGCTTGTACTTAGATTCATGGAATCGTTATTGGGAAGTAGCTAGGCAAGTGTGTTTTTTTAAGATGTTGGAAAATGCACTGCAGTTTAAGTACAAAATTATGCAATAAATGTAACAGCACTGAAGTAATAATATTAAACAAAGGCGGATCTAGACTTTTTCTCTAGAGGACAAGAACTGTCTATAAGAGATTTGGTAATTATGTAGAATATAGACCACTAAAACTTCAGCTCGGTCCATTTATCGGACTTTTAACATGTCATTTCAGCTGTGCTTCTACACTCTACAGCATAATATTAGAATAAGGAATTATTCGGTTTTACTTAGTAACTCTCGAAATTTGCCTTGAGCATTCAGTGTTCTCTGTGATTCTGTATTAAAATTTAAATAATTTCAGTAACCATGTAGTGGAATATCTATATCTATATAGCAAGAAAGAATTAATTCTATTAATAGTCCTTATGCTCTATCGTTCTCTTGCTGTAATCACTGCTAATATCTAAATTAAGTTCTAATTATTAGACTCGTTGGGGACTATCGCCCCAGTCGCCCCCTCTAGATCAGCCACTGATGTTAAGAATAATACATGTATATAAGGAGGTCCTTTGAGATTTAGGAATGAAAGGACAATGTTGTAACTATAGAATGAGTTCCCTAATTGCAGAAATGAAAAAAATAGATGAGGGATGAGGCTGTATTCTAATAATCAAATGTCCTGACTTTCAACATGATAATTCTTGAATGACAAAAAAATTTGTTTTTTTATTCACACAGTGATTAAAGCTGTGGTGCTGACTCAACTTGGATAATGTCATTTTAAGCAATTTTCGAAGGAAAAATTAATAGTAATAGTCCTCTGCCTTGCAGCAGATATGATCAATATGCATATGGCAGTTAATAATGATTAATAAAGATCTGCAGAAGGTACATTGCGGCTAGTTGTTTGAAAGTATGAAGCAGTTTCTGCTAATTCAATGCAATGAGTAAAAAATCAGTGCTTGATTAACATAATGATTCATGAATTAGTAAAATATGTTACCTGTGATTGATGCATCTGTGCTGCTATAGAAATTGATGTAGAATTACCCACTTTCAAGTGTTCACTGCCATTTTATATATTTATTTGTATTATTCAGGACCAATCGGACCTAATGGAAATTCAGGCCCCAGTGGACCTTCAGGCCCTATTGGTCCTACTGGACCAGTGGGTGGTTCAGGGCAAAAGGGTAGCCAAGGGCCACCAGGAAATAATCCAGGTCCTCCAGGTCCTTCAGGAATTCCAGGACCACCAGGACAACCTGGATCTCAAGGACCAACAGGAGACCCGGGATCTTCAGGAGTTGGTGGACAACCTGGTCCTACTGGACCAACAGGACAGAATGGACCTAATGGGCAGCCAGGTCCATCAGGATTTTCAGGTCCTGCAGGGTCCGCAGGGCCAGCTGGACCACCAGGACCAACTGGACCTCAGGGCCCTTCTGGAACATCTGGTGAGTTCTCAAATGAGGTCCAATTTTAGTTTGTTCCCTGTACACATTATATATTTTATTGCTGTTAGGTATATTAGATTAGCAAGAAGAGCAGTTGAACCTGAAAGCCGAATGAGCTCAGATGCTGATGTCCAGTTACAAAGACGATGTGAATCTCTGCAGGCGGATGAGTGTCATGATTAGTGTGACTACTGAATAGCTAGATCATTATGTTAAAAAAATTATTGTGGATCATCTAACTAGAAGGATCTATTCTCTCTGGGCTAGGATCATCGTCTCTCCGACCTAGAAATTCATAGGAGAATGCTGTTAAAATTATTCACATTGATAGAGTGTTGTGTATGCCATTCTTTTGCTGGGATAGACAAATATGTCAGTGCCTCTGAATTTGTTGTACTAGGACAGGCACTTTGGTAGTTAAAAAAATACAGTACAATATTTAGAGTACAGACATTGAGAATAATATTACAGTACACAATGTGGATATTTTAGCTGCCAATTGAATGCATAGTTGATCACTGACCTAATATAACGTATTCTGAGACCTGTTGGTCCAGCTTGGATGGAATTACAGTAGTCATTGTGTGTCAGTATGAATGACTGGACAACAGCATGACCCTGATCATGTGTGATGCAACGGAATGAATCTGGCTCTGTATAACGTAAACTTATGTGGTCAGCTATTGAAATGTCTTGGTTCATAGACACACTCAGACTATGATTGATGAGTTCCATGCTTTCGTGAAGGATTCCACACAATTGTGTCTCTCAATAGATCTTTGTTTGGGGCTCACATGTTCCTAACCTTATGTTATGGTGCTAACTACTTAGTCTGATGTTTTAATGTGTGCTTGAATTGTATTTTCATTCATTCATACAAACTGCAGTAAGTTTACATAAAAACTGATTATGAGAATTAAATGTTACTTAACACGACTATGTATGATACTATTCAATCACAATTATTTTGATGATTAAACATGTGTTTTATTAGCGAATGTATGGCTGGGAGCATATTAGGAATGAATTGAAAAAGCCCTGAATAGTACTGTTTTATAATTCAAAACGACGATTATGAAATGCAAATTAGTTTTTTTTAATTTAAAGAAGAGAAATGCAGGGAGGATAAATATTTTCACATTATTAGAGGCCTATTGCTGAATTTGTCTTGTCGTCAGTTTTCAGAGTAAGTAACTGAGGCTGATGAAATTATTGGAACAGAATCATTTTGCTGTTGTTAGGTACCTCTGGAGACACAGGACCAGCTGGACAGCCTGGTCCACAAGGTCCTTTAGGTCCACAAGGGCAGCTTGGTCCACAAGGGTCATCTGGCCCACAAGGACCACTTGGTCCCTCTGGGCAATCAGGTTCTCCTGGACCATCGGGACCATCTGGCCCACCGGGAAATGTTGGACCTCCTGGATCAAACAGTGGGCCACCTGGACCCTCTGGAAATCAGGGAAATCCTGGTCCATCGGGACCCTTAGGGCCACCTGGAAACAAAGGTTCTTCAGGCAACCAAGGGCCATCAGGACCTTCTGGACCACAAGGTCCTCCAGGACCAAGTGGACCTTCAGGTATGTTTATCAGTGACTGAGCAATTACATCCGAGATGGTGTCATTTAACATTACTGTATTTGCCTTGTCAAATAAATGAAAGGTAATCAAAGGTCTATACCAATTTATTATGACATTTCGCATTACATGCAATGCTCATAGTTATGACCCTGATTTTGTTAGATTCTTTGGATAGTTAGTTATCCTATAACTACATTCACTCAAAATAGATAATAGCTGGACACTGGACATTGATAATGCCTATCCCATATAGGATAAGGAAACTAAAACAGACACATTATACAATTTTTAATAGTTCTAATGGATTTTCATAATGGATTCATGATTTAAAGCATAAACAGTATTCCTTTCAGCCGCTATAGAAGAATCGAGTTACCGTTACCTTTTACCTTGACTTTGATGATGTTGAATATTGCTTTGATTTTAATTCTAAAACTTTGGAGCAAGTTGGTGGAGTATATTGTCCCTTATGCTGATCATTGTTTTATGCAATATTCAAATTATTTTGTCCTCTTGCTATGCTACTTACTTTTGAAGGTTGCATGCTTCAAATTGCAGCCACTTATACAAAACTTAGCATTACCACAAATTTTCTATACCTTTAATGATTTGCACTTTGTTAACATTCACTTCAAATCTGAACTGAAGACAAACTGTATAAAATTCACCCTGTTTTGTTTTGTGAATTTGAGTCCAATATATTGAGCTTTTAGGAGTGGAATTCAAGCAGTGGCAAAGCAAGGTTTTCGGGGGCCCTTATGCAAAGCCTTGGCGGTGGGCCTACCCCAATACCAGGCGGGCGCAACTTGCGCCCTGTGGAAAACAGAGGGGAAACGACTATTTAAACATTTTGACATTTTATCCAATTAAAAATGTATTGAAAAGACGCGTGGCTCTAAAGTAGCGGAAGTCAGTTCGGAGGGAGGAAGGAAAGCGATTTGGGGGGAAGTGGAATTTAATCGAAAATAGGAGATAATAATGGACGAAGCACACAAGTAATGACTAAAATAGGGCATCACTTTTGTATCTAAAAAGTGGTTGTCAGTTTTGAACCCGGCTGCTAATGGGGGATAGGAGCTCCTGCTGGAAACCCTTCGATTTCAATGAAGAAACTGAGCAAAAAGCGCTGTTGCGTATTTCAGATAATTAATTTGGGCAAAAGTGTAGGCCTATGAATACGGTAGGTCTATTCATTTTAAACTCTACAAGGAGGAATCTTAACATGCACTTTGAACCCTTTTTCTTGACCAAATAATCCTCCAGTTCTGAAGTAGCAATATCCCTTTTTAGTATGTTTATATTCTGTTAGCTGTTGACTACATTGCCACGTCGCTCAGCTGCTGGTTTGACATGATCCATCGCAGAAAGTATTTTATAAGTTTCAATCTTGAAAATGATAGTTCACTAATCACAGGTAGGCTAAAATCAGCAGCAACATGAAGCAGTGTAGACATCATTGGAGCATAATCGTTTAGGAGTAAGAGTTGTACAATTTGAAAGATGGTTGACAACGTTGCGTGAAAACTTGAAATGACAAAAGACGAAGTGGAAAAGCAAGTGACATTTCAGAAGGCCTATATCATACTGCTTAACTATAATTTCATCAAAAGCATACAATATCATCACAGTTCGTTGTCAGACGTCATTCTCTCCTAAGTTCTAACCTCTCATGGTATGGCCTACTATTATATTGAATCTGTAGCTTACATGCTGAAAATGAAAAATAAACTGCTCTTATACAAGAACCTCTCTGACCTCAGGGGCCCTTGTGCACCCTGCACAACCTATTGCTACACCACTGAATTCAACCTGTTTCATTTCCAAATAGCAATCCTAGTTTGTGAATAACATACAGGGTAATCACTATACAGACTTCAGTGTGCATTATTTCACATTGAATTTTAGGACCATCGGGACAGGGAGGTCCACCTGGACCACCGGGTGATATTGGTCCTGCAGGATCAGCAGGCTCCCCTGGTCCTAACGGACAACCTGGAACACCTGGCTCAAGTCCAACTGGCCCTTCAGGTCCTCCTGGACCACCTGGTTCCTCAGGTCCTGCTGGACCTCAAGGTATTAATGGACAACCTGGACCTAGTGGAAATAATGGAGTACAAGGAGCCGTTGGAGGTACAGGGGCTTCAGGTCCATCTGGCCCTCAAGGGCCTCTAGGACCATCGGGACAGCCGGGTCCTGTTGGTCCTCAAGGTGGACCAGGCCCACAGGGAAGCACAGGTCCTTCAGGTACTGACAATTCATAGGTTCTTCAGTATTGGTTATATCACTTGACTTGGTAAATGACCATGTATCATATTTCTCCAGTAGCCATGAAGTCTAGTATCAAACATCAACCCCACCAATACCATAAAATAAACTGAATTGTCATTGAGATCCATGTGGTGGTTTTATTAATTGAGCACACTGTGAACTGTCATCTCCTCTTCCATTTCCGCTTCATCTGAGCACTGCTGGAACTTCTGAAAATTCACTACTTATTGTTTAGAAGATGTTATTTGTTCCACAGTCTGGGTTTCCTTGACCTTTTATCTTCCTTGTCATTTACAATGTTCGTCACAAACATGTTACTGTAATGTCTTGTTTTACAATTTGTTCAAAATGTATTTGTATTTATTGAATCACTCATTTCACAAGAATGAACTGTGTTCAGTAAAAGAGGACTTGAGGTGCATAATCTGTTGTATTTCAATTTATTCTAGTCTAACGTTGCAAAGCCGTGCCTTCTCTGTGGTGGGCCCGGCAACATGGAACTACCTCCCTTCTGAGTTACGGCTGCTCCCTAGAACTCACTCTGCTCTGTTCTATAGTTAGCTAAAAATTGTTCTTTTTGACCGTGCTGGAGTCGGGAGCACCTCTGAGTAGTCTCACTTGAAGAGGTGCTATATAAATTCTCGAATGAATGAGTGAATGAATGTCTATGTTGCGTCCATTAATCGGTTGACAATTTAACATTGATCCTGTTAGCTCAGTTTTCATTCGCTTGGCGGCGTTATTGTTGTAAGATTCGATATCGAATGAATAGTTGCAAATTTATACTGGCCTTCTATACAAAAGTTCAAAAAGAGACTGAATGACCCGATCACTGGCGAATGTGCTTCATAGCACAGTGGTTAGCGCGCTGGACTGTCAACCGAGAGGTCCGGGGTTCAAATCCCGGTCAAGGCGGAAGTTTGGTTCGAGATTTCTGCTCAATCTGCACCCCCTAGCCAACTCGCTATGATGAGTACACTGATCGCAGTGTGAAGATGAGATGGCGAGGGAGAGGACTGGCCAGCCGCCCTCGTATGCCGAGGCTAAGAATATGAGGTCGCTAACGCTTCATACCCATGGCCGCCTACGGGATAACTTACTGGAATGCTCTTTATCTTCTTCAATGCTCGCAGGATTATAATCTGACAATGGCAGTCCCAGCTCTTAGGAGGGATGGAGTCGAGATCAACTGCCATTGAAAACCTTACCTCTGTTTGAGCAGTTTCGAAAGTGCTTGAAGTAACGGTTATACCACAGGAGCGGATCATAAGAGCGAAAGAAATGAATGAAAGAGCGAAGTCAGAAAAGAACGACAAATCGAAAGTAGTTTTAAAAGAGCGACACAGAAAAATAGTGACAAATTATTGTTTAATATATCGCAGCTAGGCATATTATAGTCGGCACATGTAAACACGCAGAGTCGAGATTATAGGCACACATCGTAACATTGCTTATCAAAGAGTAAAGTGAGAATGTTCTAATCTCATACACAAAGCACGCAAGGCAAGTTTTTTCGCAAGGTTTGTAGGCGGCATTTATTTAGAATATCGCTATGAACAGAATTATTAACGGTACGTATCGCTATAACGGTATGCACCGCTATAACGGTATGCACCGCTATAACGGTACGCACCGCTATAAC
>JAQFXW010000827.1:0-16810 GCA_034693945.1 Dendrobaena attemsi
GGTCGTTGATTAGAATAGCCCGTAATTCTTTACGGGTTAAGCCTAGATTACCGTCATTTTTGACGGGATATACTAGTTTAATAATAACTTAGGTAATATCCTGATACATTGATATGAAAATTACAGTAATAATAATAATGAAAATAAAAATAACAGCAACCACCACAATGGCACCAACAACAATAATTTGAGAGCCTATGAGTAGGTTTCTTTGAAGGGCCGCTATTTAAACTTCGAAATGAATGAATGAATGAATAATAAAATAGCCTTGTTTTTTTCGATTCACCTTGTATCGGAGAGACAGACAATGAGAAACACTGACAGACAGAGCCAGGCAGACAAACAGACAGGCGGAACCGTAGACAGAGACAGAGACAGAAAGACAGTGAGACAACATTTCAACGTATGCTGTTGTAGCAGTCTGACAAGTAACCGAGTCAATTATCCGACTAAAGGATTTGGAGGAGCATGACAGACTGCCTTCAAGACTCTGAAGAACCGTTTGATCTAAAGCTTATTTTTAAATAGGGTTTACTATTACACCTTGTGACTGAATCGTTCTAGGATCATAGGCTGTGTGTCTTCACTATAATTACGAATTTCTGCATCATGTCAGTATTGCATTATTAAATTTCGGGGTCTGTTGAAATACCCAAAACACCCCCACACAACACAGTGAACACACAACACCCACATCTACAGTCTGGTGAACAAGAAAAGAAGACATCCCAGGCCTTCCTCTCCCTCCCCCCAATCACTTACGAAGCCAAGGAAGCAGACGCTTTCGGCGCACGCTCCGCAGCATCCGAGGAAGCTCATGGATGCGAGGAAGCCTCCGACTCCCATCAGGACGAAAGGAACCGTCTCCAAGGAGATGACCGCTTCCGTCGTCCGCGGACTACTGCTTCCCGCTGCCCCTCCACCGCCTCCGCCGCTCCCGCCTCCTCCACCGGCGCCGTTGCTGTTCGGGCTGCTGCTGCTGGCGGAGGTGGTGCTGTTGCTGCCGTCCTTTAGCAGATACGTGTAGGTGATGCTGTCTTGATAGATGTGAAGCCAGACGCCGAGTACAACGAGCAGCCAGCCACAGACCTAAGAGCAAATAGAGGTCAGACCAGAGATCATTTTGTGTGACGCTGCCCCTTCCGTTAAGCCCCTTCCGTTTATTATCGGTGGACCGAGAAGTTCGCTTTGATAGATCGCCAATTCACTTACGAAACTGACGCAATAATAGACTCAATCGTAGATTTGACGATATGAAATCTTTAGAGAGAGATTGCAAATTCAATTACGGAAAGCCATATACTAATGGGATCGAGTCGTTCCGTTCTCTGTCAGATTTATTGCGAGCACCAGAATCTGATGAATAAAAAGGCTGCTTAGGTCTATAGGCCTTTACCTGACAGCACCAACATCCGTGGTCTTTTCCTCCGGTTTGTAAATTACATTTTCAGATCTTTGGATTCCAGAAGAGTATATGCTATATAGAGAGGTTATATAAGCCCCCCCCCCATACTATAAGCAAACCGTACTGCAGGGGTTTCAACCTTCTTTGCAGTGACGGAACCCTATTGAAAATCCTCAGCTGCTCACAGAGCAACGTTGCGTTTCATCCATTGAACGTTAATGATGAAGAGACAGATGTATATTTGTATAGGCTGGAGCCTGTAATTATGCTTAAACTTTGATTTCCACCATGACAATTTATTTCTCGGATAAATCGCAGGTAGGCCTAGACACATGCGCATTGCGCAATGATGCGTCCTCATTCAACAGAGTTCTATTGTGGTCAACTGTTCATGGTAGAAAATCTGACGAACAATTCTAAAACAGTTGAAAACTTGTATTAGAATTCGCATATGTCTCTGAGAAATACCGGTAGATATTCTTTTTCAGCTCTTAATACCTCAACGTCAGCGAAAATCTGCCGCTATTTTAATTCTTTATCAAAGTGAACTGACGCAGAAAAGAATTAATTTCTACAAATCGGTGTCTTACTAAGTCGCACGCAGGCAAAATTTGGTGACACAGATAGGGACTGAAAAATAATAAATATTTGGACGGTTCAAAAAGGCATCGAAATGCTTAAAAAGCAAAGGTGAAGTTTCTTATCCAGATTCCCACACGATGCCACTTACAAGAGTTCCAAATTGCAAGGCCTAATGACTCGCCGATAGAGGGCCACGAATTATACAAAATTGCCTATACTACAATTTAAAATGCTCGCAAAACAGTGTTAAATATTAGCTCTGGATTGTGTTAAGCAAGAATAACTGAATGCTGTAAAGAATTATTCGAATTTCGAACGCTTTTCTTAAATTCAAGTTGGTTTTTTAAATTTTGGTTTAATCTCGGTGGAACCTCTGACCGACGTTTGTTCTCTGGAACCGTTTCGCGGTTGAAAACCACTGCTATATTAATTATACTGCATGGGAACGCGTCTCCAATACTCAACGGGAAGTTTCCGCTACTTGTTTTAAAATAACTCACTGTTGACAAATAAGCTGAAGATTCGATCACTGCAGCTGAGATCAGCTTTGGCAACTAATAGAATTTGCCATCTAAATTCTTAGTTATTGTAGTTAATTTTGATTACCATTTCCTCAGTTTGTGCCTCATAGATCTGGTCTACACTGCTAATAAACTTAACTCAAGGAAACTACGCAGCAACATTTCTACGTGAAAGGCAGCTGTTCAGAATGCTTTTCCGTCTCTAATCAGTCTGCACTTTCTTCATCTAAGAACGAATTGTGTTGACTGCATCAATTAATGCAACTTGTTCATTAAACAAAAGTTGCAACGGCCCTCACACGTAGAAGGTCACATTATAGGCATAGGCCTATATCAATATTCATCGATCTGAAGAACAGGAGAACAGAACGTGATACCTTAACTTTATTCTTTGAGGCCTATACTTTTACTACTTAGATTAAAGGGCTCGTCTCCTCATATAAGTACATAATATGCACTGTTATACAGTATATTATTATGACGCATAATAACGCATGTTAATACGCGTATTAAAACTGCACGGCTCTAGAGCACACAAAAGTCTGTGTTCAGACGGGCAGCTTGTCTATTATAAACAATGCTGTTTATTGTCTCCATAAACACGATATTATCCGGACTGATTTCGCCAACGGCGCATGCGCCGATCCGATATAATATTATAGCCTACGCCATCATTTTGTCTGTAAACACAAACCGGTTTTCGTTTCGCCCGCGAGGGAGGGTGCAGTTGTCCGAAGCTGCGCCTTAATTATGCGGACATCTAATTTCCACACAGCATTTCAACACCGAGGAATGTACGGACCGTACCACGGCTAGTAGAGGGCGCAGCTATCATGTGCAGTGGTGGAGGTACAGAGTGTGTATACCACGCATGGAACAGAGAACCAGAAAGGTGTGAAGAGAGACAGGTAATGGGAGGATGGTCGGTCGGTGTACGGAAGAGAAAAACGGAAGGACGGAGGAAAGGAACACGGACGAAGTCAACCCTTTCCGTCTGAACCAATTGAGCCTAATGATTTATTCAGCTCACCGTAGCTTGTGATATTGTTGACACAGGCGCAAATAAACAGAAAGCCGCACGGACATACACATTCGGCTGCAGCTGCAGCGTCCCAATATGAAGCTGGGCCTTGCTGTTTATGTTGCGCTACGGCATCGGTCAAGGAATATTTATTTAGGATTAATGCTAAACGTCGCAATGGGCGGACGAATTCCTTCGCCAGCGTGTACGGGTTAATTACTGGAATTATTATGGTCCACCAGACCAGCGCATTATATATAGCTCTCAACATTTGCGAGTACACGCCTACAGGCCGATAACGTAATTGCGCCATTTCAGCGTGTCGTTTAAAAAGGACCGGCGAATTAATCAATCCACCTCATTAGTAGTTTGTGCGAGATGAGATGCACAGGGAACACAAGAAGGAACTGGAACTGACATGCATGCAGCTACTGCAGAGTAGGAAAATGAGAGACGTTTCTTGGTAATAATTTTCAAATAAAAGCGTAAAATGGTCGGTTTAGGGCTAACACGTGCACTGCGCAACCAACGACTCTGGGAACCTGAACGGTTTTATGGAATAAATCAGATCATCTGGGAATATGCCAAGTTGTTTAAACATTTGCATTTCATAATTAACTGACTTTATTAAATCGTCTCCTATTTCAGAAGTTTTCCTGACACTTTGGTGTGAAGGGAACTTCTAAGAAGTTGTCAAAACAGAAACTTATTTTGAATTTCGAGTAGTAGAGCAGACAAACTCGTTTATATAACCCTATTATATAGGCCTGTGTAGAGAGTGAGATACCTGATAGCACAGTGGTTAGGGCGCTGGACTGTTAACCGAGAGGTCCGGAGCGCGTTCCAATCCCAGCCAGGACAGAAATTTTATTCGTGATTTCTGCTCCATCTGGCACCTCCTGTAGCCAACTCAGCTATGACGAGTACACTGTCAGTGGGAAGATGAGCGGGGCGGAAGAGGGCTGGCCACCCGCCCTCATATGCTGAGGCTAAGAATAAGATTGTCTTACAACAAAATGCTCTGCATGCAGGTGTGCAGTACTGTGGATGTATGTAAGTATGTATATATCAATGTATGGGTGTATTTAGGTATGTAATGTATGACATTTGTACGTGTGTGGACAGCGGCGTAACTAGCATTACGCAAATACGCAAATGCGTAAAGATTTTAGCAGCTCTCAACAAAATACAAGTCCTTTATACCTGTGGATAAATGGCAAGAAGTGATCTTGCGTGAGTTCACAGAAAGGAACTTGACGTAATTCTGACAGAAGTTATACATTTACAGTAATAAAATTATCAATAACTGTTATTAGGCCTATGCAATAGTAGGCCTAGGCCCCTATGCAGTTATAAGACAAAGTTCTATGGACAGGCGCGCTTTAAGTTATAGCCTATTATATATATGGTGCGTTTTAAACATATAGGCGGATAATAGGCCTATTATAGGCCTACATGATGAGTCAGATAATGATGTTAGGGGATCTAAATAAAGTGCCTAAACTGGTTCCATTCGACAGTAAATGTTCTAAAATTTGTTGTCGGCTGGGGCTTCGCTACAGAGCTAGCGATGCTTCCCAAACCCCTATTTGTGGAAGACCATGCAGTAGGCCTAGTCATAATCTGTTTAAATAATACATTAAAATACAGTGGCTACAGTAATGAGAAAGATGGAGGAAGCCTTTGGTCGCCCCTGGGCCATATCAGGTAATAGGTATTATGTACAAAGCCTTGTGTTTTTCCCCCATAAACTTCTGTGCCGACTAGTATTTGGACACCCCTGCTATCGGGACCAGTCCCTTTGGCGTTTCCCTCTAGAAGCTCAATCGTATTTCTGTGTAATATGTTTTGTCTATTGTAATGATTGTCTGTACTTTCGGTTGTTGTCTTACTGATAGACGGAATTTGATTTTGATTTGATTTAAGAAAACAATCCATTTGCCGTTCTTAATATTTAATTATTGAGTCTGTTGGTTACGTGGTTTCTGTAGCCTAATCGGCTAAGTTTGGTTGCTAGAAGATGCAACTAAGTCCATTTTAAAATCCAAATAGGTTATAATTAACTGATGTGAACTTCTGACTTTCAACCAAAAGATGGTCGCCACATTGCACCACTGGAAATCCCGAAATAAAAGAATTCTTACCCTGGGGAGGGAGCACAGTCCCCTCCCCAGACTCTCCTCTGAGTCCCCTTAGTGCTGAAAACTGCGTAATTATTTTTGAAGCTCTGGTTTCGCCGCTGTGTGTAGGTATAATTGCGTGTATTTGGGTGGATGAACTGGTGGTTGAAGGAATGGATCTATGTACGCTTATAAGTGATAATCACAGATGTACAACATGTATTTATGTATTTGGATTTGGAGTATGCCACGAATAATGTGCACTGTATTTTAGTGTATTATTTTAACAAATGAGTGCGCGTATGTATGTTTGTATATGTGTATAATGTGTGTAATATGTATGTGTGTGTAATATATACGTGTGAGCAAATAGATACAAGTATGCGTGCAATAGGCCTACGGTAAGTAAACTATGCAGTATGTAAAATTCAAATGGTAGGTTGTACAAGGAGTTTAATGATTTCTTTGATCTCATTCGCGCTAAGCAACTGCTTTCAACCACCTTGGCAACTGTTCGTCTGATAGCATAAATCACCATGGCAGCAAGTGACGATTGCATCTAGGAATGAAACCCAGTCTCCCGTATATACATACAACGCAATCGCCATTAGCAACAGTAGGCATGGCGCTCCATAGCAACGCAACTGTCCACTCGCAGGCGAGCGAGTGAGACCGTTAAAGGAACGTGATCGATTGATGTCGACAGGCCATGGATGCTGACCATGATGTCATCGCTTTTCGCTGACCTCTGGTCATCGGTCCGCTCTGCTCCGGGTCAAGAATGACCAATGCTTTACAGATCGAACGAACCATCTGGCTAATGGCTTCCCTAAGTTTGAACCATTTGCGTAATGGCTTTCGCTGAATTGATAGGAAGAATGGTCGGTTCTACGACTGTCAGTCCTGCAGAGTAGAGATATGCGGTGATTGGAGGGAAGAGGGTTACGACGGAAGGTGGGCAACGATGCTGGAAGGGCTGTAGGGAGGAGCAGACATGGTTAGAAGCAGAAACATGGAAGGGTTGAAAAGTGACGGAAGGTGGGCAACGATGCTGGAAGGGCTGTTGGGGGGCAGACATGGTTAGAAGCAGAAACATGGAAGAGTTGAAAAGAGGAATTAAGCCATTGGGTTCACAGTTCACTCTGAAACATTTTAAGAAATTAGATGTGTGCAACAACCAGAAGCATTAAAACCGTGTCTTTCCAAGAATCAAGATGATAGAATAAGTTGATCAATCATAATATGACTCATCAAGTAATTACATACAATAAAAGAGACTTCTACATATATTATAGAAAATTCAACAGGCTGATATATAGGCTAAGGTACTGACCAAATAATGAACTATGCCACCTGAAACAAAACGAGCAGTAACCTCTGCTATAAAATATATGCAAATGTCAAGCAGTTCAGTTCGCGGTTTTGCTCTCTGCACGTAACTCATTTGATCAGCCTAGGACTCCAAATAATTTATTATCGTCTATTATTACTTTATTACCTTTATTGTAATTATTATTTATCATTCATTTTATTAATAGTATTACTACCACTACAGCTTCTACTTCCACCACTACTAGGCTGCAGTGATCAATACACTCCGTGGGGCGTGGTGGTGTAGTGGGGTAGTCGCTGCCTTGCGTCCGAAGAGTCGTGGGTTCGATTCAGACCCAAACCATTGTGTACGGACCTTGAAAAAGTCCTTCATTCACAATTACTCGATGCGCTTAGGCATATAAACTCCAACACATCACCGGGCTGTAGTCGGGATTGCCTCTGAGCAGTAGACTTGAAAAGGCGGTAGAGAATATATGAACAAATAAAATTAGTAAACAAATTTTGAAATGCTACTTTTATTATCCAAAAGCAATGAGCCGAATACAGGTAAATCCGTGCTGCATGGTCGAGGAAGTTAATTGACGAATGACCATAGGACCTATAGGCCTGTATACAATTATAATATATAATATTATGCGGGTTAGTTTAAATTGCCAAGTATACAGTGTATAAAGGACCTGCATGGTTTAAGCTCGTGGCGTTGAGTTTCCATGTATAAGCTGGTGCTGGTGTGTGTAAATAATTAAGCTTTCTATAGATAACCCTCCGAAAGGCCAGAAAACAGTTAATAGAGCTGTAGAGCACAGAACCGTTACCGCCGGGTATATACGCTGCTCGCGACACTCATGCATAACAACTTCGGATGTTCTATATGAGACTATCTTAGTCGACAATGCTGCATCCAATCAAAAAGGACAAGAAATGTGTTTTTAGTTTAGACAAATAGATCTAGAACATCAAAATAGGCCTTTGTGTCTTTGTAAAAGAAGGACATGTAGTTAAACGGATGGTGTAGATCGCTAGAACCTACAGATTTTTAGATTAGAGAGCTTGGGAAAATGGAACAGATTTAATAAAAGTTTCGTCGCTTTTAGGAAGTGCGATATTTGGGTGCTAAAAATGTCTGGTATACGTTACAATTATTGAACGTTGGAATCGTTTATTGGCCGATAAGTGGACGAAGACTGACAGACTCCTGCCTCTTACTCATGACTCATCACTGAGTCTCATCCGATTTTATCAGGACATTATAGATATATATGAATGTAACAGTTTGTCTTGATTTGGTTCTGGGTTGGGTCTAAGCCCACTGCAGCCGAATCAAGACAGCGTGTTTTCGCCAAATTTAATGTCCTAATAAAAACGGATCAGACTGATTAAAAAGCAGAGCTTCAGCTTTAACTCATTATTCCCTCACTGCCATTCATCACTGATGGCCACCTGTATGCTGCCGAGTCTTTGCTAAATTAGCAAGCAGTTGGGTGCTTGAAGAGAAAGAATAGAGAAAAAGACTCTGCTTCCAAAGAGGAGAAATAAACTGAAACTAAAATATGATTCCAATTTCGTGTTCTAAGGCGCCGGTGATGACAGAATGGTTGTGCCAGAGAGTAAACTAATAAACAGGCGAAACGTAGCATGACGCTCACGGAGCGGGGTGTTTGGGGATTTGCGGAAGCGACGGCTTTCGAAAGAAGTCTAGAGATTTAGAAGTTGGACAAGTCTAATAAACAGGAGGCGCGAGGCAGCGCGACGTTCGACCACTAAGGGAGAAGATCCTCAGCTGTTTGGGGGTGGGTGAGGGGACAACTGTGTGAGAATAAGTGCGTCGTTATAAGGGCGGCTGCTGCTGCTGCTGGCTGCTGAAGGATGAAACCGAATTTCATATCCAGCATCTATAGACAAGTAACACGAATATAAAAAGCTCCTATTATTCATCGGCGTCGCCAGGAAATAGTTCAGTGACCACGAGATTACTTGCGCTTATATGGCGGGCAGCAGCGCTGTCTGGCGTCGTTCTGCGTCGCTCTTGATAAATCCGTTGCTGTGCCTATTACCCCGCTCCACGAGTCATCCATCGTCTCTGCCGCCCGCCGCCTCCACCGTCGTTTCCTCGGAGGTTGGAGGAGGCGACAGCATGTAGTAGGGACATTGTTCCCCAGAGGGCGCGCTCCACCCGTCACGACTCCCTCAGATATTTTCTCACGTCGAATCGCAGAGGATGACGGAAACGAGAAGGAACCGTTCGTCCGTCCGCCGGACAAAGGCCGAGGAAAAGAGGATGAAAATCTGATCAATGGAACGCAAAAGAATGCATTTACCGTTGAAAAGAAGACGGAGCCAATCAATCGACCAACACACAGCCCCCCCCCCCGAGCGATGACGGAGAATTGTCCCCAACTGCGTGGGGGCCAATGCTCGAACAAACAAGGCTGCAGGGAGGTCAGAGAAGGAGGATTCCGACCCTAGGGTGAGTGCATGGGCCAGGAGAGGCCTGATCCGAATGGGATAGTACAGATGGAAGTAGAGGACCAGAGGCGGCGATGGGTATTTGCGAGGGCATGATCGGGTGGCATTAGTGCGCTCCCATCTCTCGCTTGTCACTCGTCAGTACAGTGCCTCCCATCTGATCGACTCGGGCGAGAATCGACTTCAGCCCAACGTATATAATCTGTGTATAGCGGTGCAAATCAGGATGAATGGAATGAGTTAATAGATGACCGACGATGGGGAGAAAAAAACGATTGAAAAGAAGGGATGGGCAAAAATATGCTCAAAATGTAGAAAACGTCAGTTTTATAAATAATATTACGTTTGAAGGCCTATTTAAAATGCTACCTGCGGTGACTATGTACCTCGCAGTTGCTGACAACACCTACTGCACAGACTCCGTAGTAATTGGTTGTAATAACTGGCAGAGTCAGTGATACCATGGATCAGCTCCAACTGCATGGAAGATCATGGATCATACCTTAAATTGTATTCTATTGTTCGCAGGCTTCATCAGAAAAGGAAGCGTCCTGACCCGGGAGAAAGAAATTATTAATGACGAGAACCAATGTCTGGTTCTGATTCTGTGCATGATCAATATTATAGTGAATTATCCGACGATCTCAACCCAGTGATGGGAAACTAATTGATCATAAACTAAATCAATGATTCAGATAAGCAGTTAATTACAATTCTAATTTGTTATAAACCAAAATTTTAACATTCTAATTAAAGTGTCAATGACTTGGTTACAGTTGTCAGGAGCAGCGACGTAACTAGGAATTTTCGTTTAGGGGGCTTAAGTCGAGTTAAGCTTGAATATTGCCCCTAACGACTACAGTGTCTGTGGAGCGTCGTAAGCTCCCCCAGCGGGTTCTGGGGCAGAGTCCCAGAAACCAGCGACATTTTGATTATTTGATGCCAATTGGAGAGCATTTTGGGCTCCTATTTACTTCCAATTTTTCTATGCTGACTTTGACCTTCCAACTATGACTGGAGTTAAAAGCAACCCGAAATGTTTTCGACATGTGCTACGTCCCCGTGATATTAACCCAGCGAGGTACGTCCCCAGAAGGCAGCAAAATTTGGTAATGTGATGCCAAATGGAGTACATTCTGGGATTCTATTTTCTTCCAACATTTCTACGCTGATTTTACTCTCCAACTATAACTGGAGTTGAAAACGCTCCCAAATATTCTCCAATAATGTTGCACATCCATGTAAGTGATAAATTGACCAAGCGGGGTCTGGGGCAGAGCCCCAGAAGCCAGAGATATTTTGATAATTTGACGTCAAATGGAGTTCATTCTTGGCTTCTTTTAGATACTTTCAATTTTTCAATGCTGATTTTGACCCTCCAAGTCTCCAACTATAACTGGAGTTAAAATGCCCCCAAAGGTTTCCAAGCTCAGTTCTGCAAAGACTATTATTACAGGTATGCTACACCCAAAAAGATTATGGCAATCCCAATGGTGAATAGGCCTACGTTTCGCGGACTGATTTTTGTGGCCCACCTGAGCTTACTGAACTTTTGTATAATCTGTAGCAAAATGATGCAAAACGACAATTTTTCGCATGTTTTACATTGAACAGAGACGCTTTTGTTAAGCGTATGTCTGTGTAAAAAAGGTGGTCAAGTAATTTAGGTGACTTTATAGAACATTTTATTGGAAGATTGAGCAATGACTAAGAAGTTCATAAGTTTTTTAGGGGCGCTTATGGAAGATTTTTGTTGGATAACAAGCCATAACTAAATATAGTCATCAGTTTTTGGGGCTACAGATGGTGCGGCCCGCGGCTTCAAGAATATTCATTTTGTGGCCCGCGGACCCAAAAAGGTTGGAAAGCACTGGTCTAAGCTCTAATAGCCCTATATCAGAGATCAAGACGTTGAAAGACTGCTGAAACGTAAATTGTGACTGCTGCGTTTGTAGTGTCCTTACAAAATACTACTTTTTAGCTGCAAGCATACAAGGGCTTGCCTTTCGTTTTGAAGGGGCTTGAACTTCGTTTGGCGGGGGGGGGCTTAAGCCCCCAAGTCCAAAGCGAGTTACGTGCCTAGTCAGGAGAGCTACAAAAATTGATAAAAACATGAAACCTTTCTTATTTTCTTATTTGAAAATTAGTCTGCTCACAGTCTTCTAGTAAAAATAACTATATGATTACCTTTGAGATTGAACATAGTCGCTAAGAAAGAATAGCTTAATCTCATTGCCAGGATAATGGCGAAACATTTGGGCATATAATTATACGTATTGAACCTAATGTAGAAATGCTCAACTAAACGGTCTGATTGATTTCTGATTGATCCCGTTGTGCTGCTATGAAATATTTAGAGCAAACTACACATTAATTATTTGCACGCAATCTGCTTAATACTCGTCTCAATAAGACCATGAGATACTGCAGTGACCTTGCATTCAAAATAGCTGTATGCAAGTAATTCCACAGAACAGTAGGATTTCGTTTCTAAAACTCAGAGGCGATTATGTCTTTGGTCCTGTGGATCCATGTCCAAGGACTAGACTCAGGGCTTGTTTTAACGTGCAGTGAAGCATGAGATTGTGCAGTGTTGAATTTAGAAATTTAGTGATGAATGGCCGTTCGTGCAGTGATAAGAATCATGTGTGGGTTTTCGAATGAGCTCTAGAAGTTTCTGCGTTGTAGTGATGCTCTTGTATTTTCAGCAGAAAAGGAAGAGAATTACTAAAAGAAGGTCAATAACTTTTCTGAAGATCAGGGTTTATTACCATTCAGTTCTACACAAAATGTTCAGTTCTATATAAATTCGTGAAGATGCAAAAGCTGTTTCTTGCAGTTGGAAAATAGTATAAGAAAGGACAAAAATGTAGAAGCTTATTAGTCCGTTTTACATCAGACTATCAAAATTCCGTTGGCTTCTGGAGCTCTGCCCCAGACCCCGCTAGATAGATATCACTGAACAGGATATGCAGCAATAGTCAAAAACCGTTGCGGTCGCTTTAAACCCCAGTTATAGTCAGAGGTTCAAAATCAACACTGACAAATTGGAAGTAAATCAGAGCCAAGAATGTGGTCCATTTGGCATCAGATTATCAAATGTTTGTTGGCTTCTAGGGCTCCGCCCCAGACCCCGTTGGGGGAGCTTACGACGCTCCCCAATCGTTAGGGGCTAGGATTGTGCAATTATAAAAATTCCTTTTAGTATAGAAGGTGAAAATTGACAATGCATACTAAGAATGCACCATATAAAAAATGATTCAGACCCAACTAGGCTTCGGGGCGCAAGTAGAAAATTTATCTATGCATGGGTGCTCACATTGTGAAGACCGAGGTCGCGAAGCTGTGACTTTGGCGCTGAAGGCTTGTAGCCTATAATGACTATTGGACTTCTGCTATGGCGTGCATATGTTTATAGGCTATAGTTGGAAGTGGTTGGACAAAATAGTGAAGAGAAGCTGAAATTATTTGCGCGTTAGCGATGAAAAGTTTGATTGACCACTTTTTCTTAATTTTAAAAAGCTAAAATGTGTCCTGTGTTCTGGGAAAGTTGTATATATATATAGGCTATATACTCGGCAGGGTCAAAATATGGCACATTCATATTAGTAATTGATGGTAACTTGTCATCCCACCCCTATAAAAACATTGGGTGGGATTTGGATGATTTGTGTGGTAACCTTTTCGGTTAGGGGTGCTTGAGCAAACTCAGCTCTTTCCTAGTTGTGCTCTGAATTATAGACTACCTTATAGACATTTATTAGAATTATAGACATTTAAAAATCTAATGCTTCTAATCCAGTTTCTGCTTCTAGTTTAAACTAGACTATATAACATAAATACATAAAATCTGTTGGATTCGATTTGTTGTACGGAGGAAATGGGGAAGACTTAGAAAGGAGAAGATATTGCGAGAATAAAAGAAAGCATTAGAGACACGTGTATAGAAATCGAGATATGAAGACTTAGATGTCAATGTGACTTACGAGGAAGACGAAGTTAACGAGAACGAGGATGACCTTGACGCAGGTCGAACAGCAACTCTTGCAGGTCGGCAGCCGGAGTCTCGGCAAATGGCAGCACCACCTGTCCCATCGACACAGGTCGAGCACCCTCTTACGAATCGTTTCCATCGTTCTCTGAAGGACCACTGCAGTCAGCTGGTCGAACAAAGGGCAACGGACTCCATGTAGAAGGAATCACAGCCGCTGCAGCTGGAATGACCGTCAGAAGGATATAGGCTTTTTTATTAAGCGGTATATCTGAATGCTGACTATGGAGCTCTTGTTAAATAGTCTGTTGGCATGTGATTGATATATATTATGTCATTTGGAGGACAGGTCTGCAGTGTGTTGCGGTCGGTCGAGAATAATTCAAGCGATTCAGTTTCTGCTTCTTTGTAACGCAGCAAGATGCTATAATTCCTGATGCCATTGACAATCTATCTGCAATATAAAGAAACAGTTTTTTTTTAATACAATAACGAGTATACTTATTGGACCTACATACATACAATCGCTCAGTTGGCCATCTTGGCTTTGACCTGTTTCAATGGCGTGTCATTGTTTTGTTTAGTTGGTCAAGGATGAATTTATTTTGTTTGATGATTTTTTATTCGTTCTGACTTCTAATCTGATCTAGCATTGTGCTTATTGAGTTATTAAATTACTAGACATTGAATGATGAGTCGTGTCACGTGGGCTGTCCAGAAATGAATGATCAGTGAAAATCCACTCTGTCAGGGCAATCAAAAAGATGAGGCAGCTTACATATAGGCGCAAACATGCATACAATACATGTATGTATGCAGACATGAATACATACATACATACATAATACATACATAAAGACATACACGCAATGCATGCATGCACATACATACATACATACATACATACATACATACATAGACCCTACAACTATACAGCGATGCACTTTAACAACAGTCGAGTAGTGAGGGATGAAAACCGAGTTAAATATCCTTTGCGTAGTATATACACTGTTTGTCTTTGACTCTAAATTGCTCTGTTAACAATCGTCTTCGCTTCTCTGTGGCTCTCTCTGTCTCTGTCTCTCTCTGTCTCTCTCTTTCTCTGTCTCTCTCTTGCTCTGTCTCTGTCTCTTTCTCTATCTGTCGGTCTCTCTGTCTCTCTCTGTCTCTGTTTCTGTTTCTGTCTCAGTCTCTCTCTGTATTTGTATCTGTCTCTGTCTCTCTGTCTGTCTCTCTGTCCCTGTCTCTGTCTTCCCCTCCTTTATTTCTGTGTCTACCTCTCAATCACTCCGCATGTCTTCTTCTTCGACACCATTTGCCGAAGTCATTGAAATAATTGAGGAGAGATAGGCATCATCGTCTTCTGAACCATATCATTGTCTCCATCCACATAAAACGAGTCCAGCCTGGCTATAATCTTAGGTCGAATCCTGCTGCTAATCCAAGCAGTCATCGTCATCAATCATCTTCCATCGCTCTTCAGCGCTGACGTCAGTTGTGTGACGTCAGTTGTTCTCGTTCCATTCATCGTCATTAGGAAAAGCGTTAGGAAGGACGACGAACTGTTTGACAGGACTGACCTCTGACCTCATTAGCATTCGACAGAATCATCCTGTCAATTATGCAAACATAAATCTTAGTCTGAGCAAGGAACAGATGCTCTATATATTCGTCACTGTATAGATTCCTGCACAATCCATCGAGCATTTTCAGTCGGTGATTCTTTTGAGTCATTAAAAGAATTGCGTTCAGCGTTAAACTGGCTTTCAAAAGCTGTCTGAGAAATCTGGTCAAGAGCGGCAAACAATTTCGAGCGTTCAAGGGTACAAACTCTTCGGCGAGATTCGATGGGTCTGTAAGGAGTCTTCGCAATCAGAGTGATGTAGTACTAGTGACCCTTGCCCCTCCCGTCATTGCTTTCTGCAACATTTGACATAGAATCAAGAGAATTCTTAGTTTCTACTGGGCCCAATGGTATAAAAAATGTTATCTGAATATCAACAGATCAAGTAAGAAATACACGCGTTGAATTTTCTGAATCTGATTTGTCGTAAACTTGTAGTTATAATGGAACGAACCGTTACAGTACAGCTTACTTTATTTCAAACATATAATGATAGAATTATAGTAAAGTTCTTGTATCACAGTTTTCTTGATTGTATTGACCGTAGATACTATAGAATAGATAGAATAGGCCTATAGTTGACGCGACCATCAATAACTCTGAAGTAAGAAGGGTACTTTTAACAAGTCATCAACATGAAAAACTCCAAGACCCTTGACTGACTTAGCAATTATCTTAATCTGTTCAAAATGTAATTCAATTTCGAAAATAACCTATAATTATTACATGTTATGAGAATATGAGAAATGTCAACACTAATAGTAATTTGTTAGGTTGAATCACCCAGATTATGCAAGTTCAACTTATGTAGATCTTATTCTATTTATTTATTTATTTACGCATTTCTATACAGCCCCTTCAAGTCTCCTACTACTCATAGGCGGTCCCGACTACAGCCGGAAGGAGTGTCGAAGCTGTCACGCCGAAGGGTGAGTATGGCCTATATCAAGCTGAAAATAGTTGCGCTGGTCTGGAATTCGCAGGAGAACGATTTCCTATCCCTCGAGTGTGTTCCGTTTGCGAGTCTTTGCTGCAGGACCGGCACGCATACAAATATAGAGACGTTGGGACTTATAGTATGGATTATATGCAAAAGCGTACAAGACGTGCATATCCGTCATGTGACTTAATCCATGGCCGAAGCCGTAACTCTGCAGAGCGGAGGAGAAGGTCCTTCCGCGTTTCTCGTGCACCGCTCAGAGATATCCCGCGCTTCCCTCATAACTCTATGGATGGTGGATTAAAGACCAAAGAAGGCGGACGAGTGGGTCTGTTGTCGGTCGGTCTTAAGTCGGCGATCGGCTGAAGATCATCTGGCCCCGTCAAGATAAGACAGACGACGGACTAATAAAAATATCTACTCCTAATATATATATATATATAGAGAGAGAGAGACACTTTCTGTCTTGCTGTCCACTCCGTTTTGATCTGCTTCAATGTATGTCTGTATGTATGTCGCCTTTTCTTCTTCCTTATCTTTATGTTCATTTTCTATTGCTCTTCTACTCTGTCTCTCGCATTGCAGCAATTGTGGCTATTTTGAGTCCTTGCAGATAACTATAGGCCCACACGTGTGATTATATGTATGTATATCCCATTGGCTATGCAGCTCACAAGGCTCTCTTTTACCGAGAAAATATGTCTCCATGTATTGTAGGTTTGTTAATAAGCAGGGCAGTGTGTGTGCGTGTGTGTGTGCGTGTGTGCGTGCGTGTGTGTGTGTGTGTGTAGGTGTGTGTGTGTGT
>JAQFXW010000828.1:0-16790 GCA_034693945.1 Dendrobaena attemsi
ATCACTAGTTGTTTTGTACAATGTTCAGCAACATAGACTACAGTTAAAAGATCTAACCAACCCAAAAATCACACTTTTTATTGAACCAAAGTAATAGTATAACAAGTCACTCAAATTAGATTATCAGTTACAATGGCACAAAGAGGGAGTCTTAAAAGGGCATAAACCCCACTGAAAAAGGTCACCCTAATATAAGTAACACGATAACATTTTGTAAACAGGCAATCATGGTAATACAATGAATCCAAGAATTTAGCTTTTAAAACTTAACTAGTTAACTAGAGTACACATTAAAAGAAATTTATATACTTTTGGAATAGATATGTTTCCATAAAACTCGTGAGATCTCTCAGTGGATACTTTAATTTGTTAGGGTGATACTCCGATTCGCTAGGAGATAATGTATTTAACCATGGGATACTCTTATTTTGCTAGGGGATATTCTTATTTCGCTAGGGGATATTCTATTTCGCTAGGGGATACTATTTCGCTAGGAGGATACTCTATTTCGCTGGGGGAATACTCTATTTCTTTAGCGGATACTGTATTTTGCTAGGGGAATACTCTGTTTTGCTAGGGGGATACTCTATTTCATAAGGGGATACTCTGCTTCGCTGGGGGATACTTCATTTCTTTAGGGGATACTGTATTTTGATAGGGGATGATACTCTGTTTTGCTGGGGAATACTCTACTTCTTTAGGGGATACCGTATTTTGCTATGGGGTACTCTATTTCGCTATTGGAACATGAGAAAACATTTTCAAAATAGCGCAACATTTATAGTCTAGACTTAAAAGTGTCAAAAATGTTTTGACGAGTAACCAATCCCTAAAGGCCTATGTAATCATTGGCTATCACCAATCACCCATTGCTACAAATCCACTCCTTTGGTGGCAGACATAGCCCTTGTTTTCAGACAACAACATCTTGCACTCTATAGCAGCAATTTGGGAAATGATACAAAATCGAAAGAGTCCAAGTGATTGACAGATTGAGGTTGGGACGATAGCCTGCAGACGATCTGTCATCGCTAACGACCGAATCTTGTCAAATGTTACAGACAGATGGGACTGCGAGCAGACGGAAATTCCCGGCATCATGAAAACGTAATTAATAGTCAGTCGGGTAGAAACAGTTTCAGCAGCTTCAAATCAATAAGCGCGAAATGACAATCACAAACGTTGGACTTGAGAATTCCTTGGCTCCCTTGCAGGAAGGTGACACAATTACGACGTTGACAACCCAATCTCCATTTTCGAAATCTCAAGATCAATGTTTAAATTCCCTAGATTGTACTAAAAATTCAGTCACACTCAACGTTACATCAAATAAGCACGTATACAAGACTCTGTGTGGAATGAGATTCCTATAGAAATTTGTTCAAGTTTGCGTGATAATTTAATCAGTGGTTCCATAAGTTATTGGTTAAGCAACAAGTTAAGTGCCATAAAAACAAATAAATATAAAAACAAATTGGAATTAGAAAAGAATTTAAAAGTTGTATATCCATTACTGCATATGTATTTACCCATTTGCATATAGTTGAGATATTGTAGTGGGTCCAACCTTGTTATCCAGCGGTGAAGATCTGTACCATGCAAATTTGTTGGATAATAATAATAGAAGATTGTTTGATTCATTGATCACTACATGTTTATAACTGTACTGTAGTTTATACTACACGACTACAGCCTTTAGTAAAAGTCTCAAATCTATAGCCCTGAAATACCGAGATCCTGGGAAATTTCCCAAGCAGCGGGCAGCGTTCAGTCTTCACATCAAACCCTTTTGGGTGGAGTTCCATTGACTGACCTTGACGAGCACTTCGAGGTTGGACGTACGTCAATTCTTACGTCCGCAGCTTTAGTTGAAAGAAAAGGCAGCTTAAGCCGGGGAAAAGGACCGACAGGGACACAAGGACCATTTATTTGACAGCTGCCGCTAGATGGCTGGAACACGATAAGCCCGCCAGCAATAAACCGACACGCTGATAAATGAAAGGAAAATATGGCAAAATGCAACCGAAGACGGAGAAACTTCAAGAACTGGCAGTGCTTTGCTCTGCGCAGACAATTATCGGACAATAGAGGAAAAACATTATTCATAACGTCTGGGTAATTGGCAACGCATAATTTATGGTATATTGCTCTCTTTTCTCTACAGTAACAGATCACAACCGCTACAAAAACGACTTAACGGCTCAACAATATGTATACACCAACCACTTCAAAACCAATTACTTACAACAGACGAAAACGATTAGAACAGCAACTTACTTAACGTCTCAACAAATACATACCTACTTTTACAGCAACAGACCAAAATCACTACAAAAAATGACTTACTTAACAGCTTAACAATATAGGTGTACACAAACTACAACGACAACTATTTACTTACTGATTCACCAACAGTCCAAAACAAGTAGATAAACTACACAATTAATGGTTGAACAAACACGAATCAGTACACAAAGCATTTACTTACTGGTTGAACATTGAACACGGGTGAAAATCATAATAAATGCTACTTACATTGCAGCATTTATAATTTATTTATGTTCCCTAAACAGTGTATGCTGTATTGTCTGCAGCCACTGTCTGGCTATTTGCAAAAATGAAAAGTGCATTTCAGACATATCACAAGGATGCTTGAAAGAAGCTTTAAGAATCTCAAAATGACTCTCAAAGAACCTCCTACTGTGACAGCACGTCCCATGGTCCAACATCGTCCCATTTCCCCAATCAGGTTATAACAAAGTTAGATGCACATTACGGCAAACACATGTTATCCCGTCATAAGGTTCTGATTAAAGAGGAAGGTTGCTGGGAATAATAATGATTGTTCACATTACACAAAATCATGCGCTATGGTGTGTTAACTTCGAGTCAGCATTAGCGCTGTAGTCAGGAGCGTCTCTGAGCAGTACAAGAGGCGCTGTAATTTATAAGATATACTCGAATACAAGACAATGTGGGGCATATGGTGGTGTGGTGATGGTATTCGTTGATACCTTCAGCCGCAGGGCTGCAGGCTTGAATGCACCTTAAGAAGAGCTGCGTAAGGAGGACCTTGAACAAGTCCTTCACTCATAGACCTGGGAGTGACTTTGGTCAGCCAATGTGACCCCACTTGACCCTGAAGTGACCTGAGGTCGACTTGAGGTAACGACTTGAAGTAAAAACGACTTGAGGTAACTTATCAGAAAAACAACCAACTTTCGACTCGAAGTCGACTTCTAACATGGAAACAGCCAGGGGCGTCCATCCCCCTAAGCCCATGAAGCATTCCCCATTATTTTGATAAAAATTCTCTCTAAAAATATCTCTGACTGAAAAAATCAGATGCAAGTTCATGCAACCTGCAAACTTTTTGATGACAGGTGACCTTTTTAGTAATTCGTCCGATTTTCATCTTAAAAATCGATCGATAAAGGCGTTGCCTATTTTCTAATGAATATACACTTAAAAATGTCTTTCCCCTGACAAATTTGTCTTTTCTCCTGAATAGATTTTTATGAAGATTTCTGCTTCACTCCCTCCCCCACACAGGATGGACAGGATTGGATGCCCTGGAATCAGATATAACCTCGACTAATAATAGACCTACTCAAGGTCGAAACGTGAAGCCAATTTTGCTTTGCAAGTATTAGGTTTAAAGTGGCCTAGGCCTACTCACAGGTGAGTAATGGGACCTTAAAACCGGATAATAAACTTGTTCAGTTGTCTGTTGCTATGCTACTTGTGTTTGAATTGAACAATAAAGTCGATCACTGTCCAATGCAATAGTTTTCCGGCTTTTCCCATCTGCAGACGTCTGATGCAGAAGCGCCAAATGACCGATAGGGCCTATCTTAACACGAGATTCAACATTTTGACATCGAATTCACTGATAACTATAAGTTCATTATTTTCACATGTTCTGATCTGGATAGTGCAGACTTGCTAATACTTTCCATTAATATTACGATTCGCCATTTCTTTATTGAATCTATTAAGTTACATAACAACGTATACGACGAATCGCGATTGAACATAAGCTAAAATAACAAACTGTATAGGTCTAAATAAATAAATAAATGGCACATTCGGCAATAGTCATCTAAATGCCGATGGGCTATAGTATACGGTCGGCATCACACCGATATAAAATAAGTAAGAACTGTTTAATTACGCTTAGCACAGTCGCCTCTGGCATAAATAATTCATGATATTTTGCATCCCAAGTCGGTTGAGGTCGACTTGCAGACAAAACAACTCAAGATCACTTTTCTTCACAAATTCGATTTATTGTCAGTTGCGGTAAGCAGAAACGACTCGACTCGACTTGGGATGACCCAGTCGACTTATTGGGGTCGACGCACAGGTCTATTTGTTGTTAATTAAGCAGTGAACTGATTAGCCACCCCGTACCTGGTGACCTTTGCCATCTGGGTCCGGATGTCTGCCGGGCTCCCAGTACGGGCATGTTTCGGTCGGCCGACCCGGGCCCGGTAAAGCCCTACTGTAAATATGAATATATTATTAAGCATTTGAAAGCAACAATCTCGTACAAGCAATCCTACCCAGCTTATGGTGCTGACTATGTATGAATATTATCCTGTCACTTATCCTGTCTTACCTGAGAGAATTCATTCTGTGCAGGTAGGTTTCAAATGTCATTACATGATTCTCAGATCAGAACTCCAAAGTTTGCTCACATCAACTGGAGTACATATCTTCTCGGTATCTTTGAAGTTCTTTGCTTCGTTGCAAACGAAGAATATTTATCAGCAACTAGTGAAGCACTGCGTTCTGGGATATCACTGACCTGGCACACCACTGATGAGTTGTCTTGAATTGAAGTTCAGTTCTCTAGTTGCAAATTATACAAGATATCAGAAAATGCTTTGTATCTTTCTGTTATTTATTTCAATAAAAAAAATGTTGTGTTTCCGGTATCTCAACCGAGTAATCGCTTTTGGGTGACTCAAATAATTTTATAAATAATTTTAAAATTAATTTTTTTTCTAATTTTGTCTTGAAACGTAAGGCACAAAAATGGACTTCTCTCACTATTCAAACAATCAAAGCTAAAAAAAGTTAGAAATTTGAAAAATGGCAAGCTTGATATAAAAAAAATGAAACCAAAATCACTGGCTTTATAGCTACAGGCTTTACCCACAGTGTATCCGAGCGTGTTGTAGTTAAGTGCAAAATGTGAAATAGAATTGTATGAATTGTTTTCAAAATAAAAATACTTTCCTACCTACCCTGTTTTTAAAATATCTGTTACCGAAAACACACCATTAATTTATTTTGGCTTTAGTCAGATACACACTAGTTAACTACTTACCGTTGATATACACCATGGTTCAATAAAAAGTAAGCCAAACTGTTTCTGATATATTTCCAAAACCTGATACTGAATCATACTAAAATGTTCCACTTATTTAGAGAAGTGAACCAAATATATTTCTTCAATATATCATATGATTAGGGAGCGCCTCTGAGTAGGGATCTTGAAGGGGCGCTATACAAATTGCGATTGATTGATTGATTGATTGATTCCAATGTTCCATAAGTTTTATATGAGTCTTCAAACTTCATAACCTAAAAAAGGTTTACAAGCAAATTTCGACTCCTTGATTCAATAAAATGTAACCCAAGCTTTAACTAAAAAAAATTTATGTTATGAAAAAAATATTTAAACTTGAACTATAATTATTTTATTAGTGTTTCCAAAAGAAAAAAAATGCACATTCTTACTTTTTTTTAATGATTTCCGTTTTTTGCCTGCGCAAAAAGAAGGCGATATTACGATAGAGGATAATCGATGGGCTGTCGCTCAATGGCGCCAATGCCTCCTGGTTTGCGTACAAGCCGAAAGAGGACATTTGGAACATTTTAAAAATTAAATCATCATACCATAGGCCTGCAACTGAGAATTTCTTCAAAACATGTTAAAGCTGTCTTAGTGTTAGAATTAGCCCACTTTTGTTACAAAATCTGAAAGAAATTTGCTTATGGTATGATGGAATCATATGATATGTTGGAATAACATTTTTTGGTCCACATCTCTGAATATCTGGAAAGTTTTAGAATGATTCATTGTTAGGTGATAGAGATATATCAAACACAGTTTGGCTTACTTTTTTTTGAACCACGGTGTATATTTGTGCTATTTAATTTGTATTGAATCTTGTTTTTTCCAGAATCTTATGATGCTTCTGATGCAAAAAGTTTCTTCGAGCAGTATTATTCAGTCATATATTTCCTGTTTCATGAGGGCTTCACAAATGTTGAAACAAGTCTTGGCCAGAGAGGTGAGTAGCTGAGTAGGGTGTGACATGGATGCTTGCTCTGCCAGGCTTGCTCCTAATCGCCTTCTCATGAACTCATCTAAAATACAGTTTATATGTATGGAGGTAGTAGACAATTGTCCAAGGATGACCGAGTGTTGATCGCTGAAGCTTTCCCACATGTAGTAGTGGACTTGAAGGGGCAGTGTAGAATTGTGTGAATAAAAAAATTATATGTCTGTACTTAAGCCAAAAGGTAATTGATCAACAGTTGTAATATCGTGTGTATACTTGGTATGAACCAGAGAAGAACGTAGAGATCTCTGCTGTATTCTGGTCTTGCGCTGACTGTCATGGTCTGTCTAGAAGATCTTGATTAGAATTCTCTTACAGAGATCTGCAATAGTGTTTTCACATACAGTTATTTGTTTTGGGAATTTTTGCAGTTTGATCTAATTTTGGATGGCATAGCTGAGAGTGGACTGCAGCTGACATATATGATAGAGCATTTACATTCTATGGACACCTTAGGTCTTTCTTGTTCACTGTGGCTGGGTTAGAAGTGCCTCTAAATAGTTCCCTTGTATAAATTCAAGAAATGGATGAATGAGATTTGGCTGACCTCTACAGATTTTCGAGTAAAAAATGAGAAGAATTGCAGTGGCAGCAAGTAATAGACTTTGAAATGCAAATCTAACCGTCTGTTTGGATGGTATTCTAAAGATCAGAAAATCATGATCAGAGATTGTTAGAGGTTGCAATCTGACTGATTGCCTTACCATCATTATAAGTGATGAGTGAGTTGGCCACTACAGAGGGAACTGGTGAGTATGACCCAGTTGATTAGAGCTTTTAGAATGTTAAGTAAACTTAATACTGTGTGATGTAATTTTACAGCAAACAAAGCTCATCGAGAGGAACTGGACTACATGCTTTTTATCCTTGAGGTGGTTTATTTTCTTTCTGCTTGCTAAATATGCATTTTCAATCATTTCAAACTAAAGTTTCCAGTTTCATTAACTCCAACCCAGTTCCAACTGTTGTTGCATTAACTCCAACCCAGTTCCAACTGTTGTTGTTTTGTATGGATGAGTGGATGGGTTGTTGGATGAATGTATATGAATACTGTATTTTCACTGGAATAGCATATAGCACTTGTATATAACACAGAGCTTGCTAAATTTGTGCAATTTATGTAAAATATAATAAAAAAAAACAATCTTTAGCCTACTTGCATAGCTAATTTGTTTGTTACATAGCTTATCATTTGACTTTTGAATGCTTTTGAACGCACATAAAACCCAGTTTCCAACATGCATTAAGCATGCTTAAAGTTGTAAAATGTACGAAAAAATCTGACAATATGCCCTACGAAGTTTGGTTATGTAAAATTTAATTTATGTTACACTGCTAGGTTGCGGCATTTTTAAAACTATATTACCAATAAGTGAATCCGTTAGTGTGCGTCCTGGCGTCCAGGGCTCCAAAATGTTGAAGCTGGACCTCAAAAAATAAGGATTCGGTGTCCATGGATGATTGGACGCCCATCAATTGTGAATGGACTCCAAAATAAATTAACGATGCGTCCGTAGACCCCCCAAAAAATAACTGAGGCGTCCAATTGATGCTAAAAATACTGTGTGTCGCATATTGTATTAAAAAGTCAGAATATCTCGCACTCGCCAGCAAATGTCCTCCTCAATGCAATTAAAATCGCTTCAACACAAAATGCCACCTCTAGTCACCTATGTCCTGTTTCGGCTATGTAAAAAGTTCAAAATCTTTACAGATAGCCTACTAGTAGGTCTATGGCCTTAAAAGGTTAGAAGCTTATGGGACAATAGATGTGTGTGGACTGTTTTACTTGAACTCCATATTTTGTGCTGTGATGCGTCCGGGACTCCCAGAATTCAGACGTTAATGGAATCACTGTTACCCATGGGTTACATACAAGAAAATACGGTATTTATTAAATGCTTCAGCTGAGTCACCTTGGTTTCCTTTTGCTTTCAAAAACTGTTAGAGACCAGGGCAGCAGTAGCAACATTGATAATAGTTACTTTATATAAATATATTTGTTGCAGAAAATTCTTACGCTTCTTCCTGAAATGATACATAAAAGATGGCAGCTTCACAGTATTGGTAATCTTCAGATAAATTTCTTATGTCTGTTTATATTTCATCTGTGCATATAATTTTAAATAACTTTACATTACCATAACTACTGGAAATCAAGCTCCTCTACTTGTGACTATTGGTGATTTCAGCATTCATTTTGTCCACCAATTAAATCTTGCTTCTGACATCTTGAACTTTATCATTGTTTCCCCAAGTTATTGTCTCCTTCATCGCTCATTTGCATATCGTCAATCTAATCTCAAATGTCTTTAAACATCTCTTACCCCAACCCTTCCATAACCAAGTTTTGTTGTTCTGCTGTAGGCCTACATATATATACATATACATGTATATATATATATATATATTTATATGTCTGTGTAGCTCTTTGTGCCATTGGCAGATATAAGAATGCATTTATCATGAGTTTAAAGCTATATCAGAGATATCAGAGAAATTAAGGACTAATTCAAGTAATTTGGAACATGTTTTGACCCAGCTTGATAAAGCAAGCATTTGAATACTCTTGCTATCTATGGAAAAAAATGTATGGATGAGATACACAAAAGAACTGGAATGAATTTGGGAGAACTAAGGGACGCGACATCGGAAAGAAAGAAATGGAGAAGCTTCATCATGATGGTTGCTAGAGTTCAAAGCTCTAACTGACAGCACAAGGTGACAAGGCTATCTTTTTCGCTGTGTTATAGTTAAGTTAGGATTGTGAAATTCATTTGCACAATCTGAACTGTAGATGTTTTTGCTTATGTTTTAGGACGAATCATGAGGAAACTTCTTCACAGCGGAAATTCCTTAAAAGTATGTTTGATTCTGATTCAAGTTCTATTTGATGCATAGAGTAAGGACTTTAGATTAGTTTTCTGAGAACTTCTAGAATTGAAACTGCAAAGTACATTGATCATTGTCCAGCTGCTTGAATATTCTGGCCAAGTCATGGTAAATATTAATATATCACCAGAACTGTGTCTGGTATTAAAACACAATCCATCTTACTCATAACCAGATGACACTGTGGCTTTCTAAAGTGATTGGACAAGATTGTTTGATGGCAGGATACAGTTTGTTTTCACATCAGATGTGTGTGTCTTTGAGCTTTCTATCTCACTAAGACTGGCATAAGTCTGGTATTAATATCCCAGTAATAAAGAATATGCGATAGAGTGATATGGGATAGCAACAAGCCTAGCTATGTGTAGTAATTGTGAACTTTGATTATGATGACTGTTGACCTACCTAAAACATTCAATTTTGAAATTTTTCATCACATGCTCCAAGATAATTTAAATTAAGCAATCATGCTTGATGTCCAATTTTGTATTACCAGAGGAGGGGTGGGGGGCCATTTGTTAAATGTGTTTGATGATGATTATTTCTTGCAGTTGAGACGAGAGGGAATGCGTCTGTTTCTGATGTGGTATGAAATCCTGATGGACAATGCCACTGAGGAATGTCACAAGATGTTCAGAAGTCTTGTTCCAAAGATGTCGCCGTCACCCTCGTCAGATAACTTTGATGCAGACTTCTTCATTGGCAGAACATTTTCAAACAGTACGTAGACAGTGAAACCAATTTCCTTTCTGTCATTTTGAGTTAAACCTTTTTCTGGTGTTAATTACTTCAGGTAAGCTTACAAGTTCTTACCCAGAAGCCTCTTTAGGAATCGGATGAGAGCATGATCTAATAGAAGAGACCATCAGATGTGATTGGGTGCAGTAAGAGCAACCTAGTAGAAGTTTACTGAGCTTTTGTTGTTGCCTGGATATGTGTCTGTAGTTAGAGGTATGTTTCCATACACCAGACCTTTGTAAGAGAGCGGAACGATCAAACAACCCTTGCATGCGGTGACAAGTCCTGCATCCTACCAAACAGACCGTTTGGTAGGATGCAGGTTGCCAACAATGCCTTCGGTGTTGCTTTAAAAGTTTCAGTCTATAGTTCTACATCTCTTCTAGTAATGCAAGGGGTCTAAGTAATTTCATACACAACACAGTACTCCTGAATATGCTGGTGCTCTACACTTACATCTAGAGTTATGCTTTGGAAATTCAGAGTTTACGATTACATTAAGTTATTATATTATGAATTGCACTTGTAAAATGCGAATTGTATTTTATGTTGCTAGCCAAAGTGACTGTGCCAGATGTTTATCCAATCCTTCCATCACAGGCCGGGGAAAAGCAGCCGGACAACCTGAGCAAGTGGTTGCTCGAAGGTCTCTTGTCGTATATGGTATCTGAGGTAGGTCATGAGAATGCCGATGGTGTAGATGGTTAATGAAGTAATTTGTCAGAACAAGTACTAGATCAAGATGGCAACATCAGTGATGTGATGCGGAAAAATTGTCCGGAAAATTTTATATTTTTTTCCGGAAAATTTCCGGGGTATTTTTCTGGAAAATTTCCGGGGTATTTTTCCGGAAAATTTCTGGGGTATTGTTCCGTCAATTACTAAAAAATAATTTAGATGTATAATAATGTTTAAACATCACTCAAATCTATCTTATATAGTTTACAGTAAGTATAAATTATATGTTCATTCAATAGATGTCACTTACTCAACAAAATGACAATATCCCTACATGTAAGAATTACTTCCAATTAAAGTTTACTTTTAATTCAGAGTAACTAAATTTTATGATTTAGTCTGCCTCATTTTTTAAAATTACAAAATTGGACACGGAAATAGTAAATGATGCAATAGCAGCAGAGTGTTTGTTATGTATTGTGGATAAATAGTGGACTGTTGATGAGAACTGCTTCGAACTGTTTGAACTTTCAAGCATTTTGTTACATTGTTTAATGTTATCAAATATTTTATGTCTCTTATTTTCCTGCAGTTAAGTCAACTGCAGACATACAGGCTACAACTAGTTTGAATTAACCATTACTGAGTTACTCCACTTCTTTGTGCCTTGGTCTCGGACTGCCTTAGCCCAACAGCGGTCATTTGCTGTTGTTGGACCATCCCTCTGGAATGGCCTTCCTCCAAGTCTTCGTAAGAAGCTTTCTGGTGACGTTTCTTTTTCTTCCCTTAAACTGCTTAAGACTTTTCTGTTTCCTCGAGACTGTCACGCTGGGAACGCCTCTGAATTGCTTTGCTGAGAGAGGTGCTTTATAAATCATCAAATAGATAGATAGATAGATAGATACTCTAGTCTGTTTCAAGTACCGATATTTTGTTCAATGCTGTCAAGTCTGTCAGTCCTGTCAAATGTTTTTTGTTTCTTACTTTCCTGCAGTTAAGTCAACTGCAGACATGCAGGCTACAACTAGCTCCAATTAAATGTTACTCTAGTCTGTTTCAAGTATTTGGTTAGATTGTTTAATGCTATCAGTTCTTCTTGTTTCTTTCTTGCCTGCAATTAAGTAGACTGCAGACATACAAGCTACAACTAGCTTGAATTAACTGTTACTCTAATCTTAATTGTTAATGAACGGTGTTTACTTGATCATTGATTAATCTCTTATTCTCTTAACACACTGACAGAAAATCAGAAATACTATAAATAAATACGGAATTTTGAATAAGGAATTTTAAAAGAAAATTTCTTGTCCGGTTCAATACTGAAAATGTGACATTACGAGTTAAATGTATTTTTCCAGAATATTTGTCTGGAAAAGCTACATCACTGGGCAACATTGCATGTTTTGTCTGTGCTTATGAAAAAGCATTTGAAAAGGACAGAGAGCAGATTAATTGTATAACTAACTATTTAATAAGTATATCAGTGAAAATACCAAACTACAATGGATTGTTTTTATTATTAATGTTTCACCTTGACATTGTTATTTCTACAGTGCACTGCTGTTCTTCATTCTTATGACTTGTGTATGTTGTGTATAAAGTCATAATGTTCAGTTAAATTTTGGAAATTAGCCAGCCAGGCCCTAAGCTGGTTCATTAAACTTGACATTGGCATCAATCCTTGTGCATTTGATTACTGTCAAACTATGCTAACTGGAGATGGACAATTTAACATATTGACCACAGTAACAATCATTTTTGATTATTACCAGTACATTGCAGCCCTATGAAAACCTAGAGGTAATGCGAAGGTATTGATTGGAAAGCAACAGAAATTATTACTTATTACCAACAGTAACTCTCAAAATGAAAATGAATCGAATTGGTATGCAAAGAAAGTTCTGTAAATTACTCTACAGTAACCTGAGTAGAAAGCCTTTAATTGAAGGATAATCCAGGCACCATGCAAAGTGCCATCATTTATATCATTCAGATACATTTGCTTCTAGTTGAATAACAATAACCAATAAGAGAACGCAAGTGTGTCTATTGCATCCATGATATGATAAGACATGAAAACTGATGTTTTGTGTGATGTTATCATGAATGCTTGTTGATCATTTAATTTAATCTCTGTTGATTTCTGTTGCATTTTTGTCATTATGCATCAGTTGATAGTTGTCGCAAGTGACACCACAGTTTGAAGATTGCAATTTTTACAGAAGTGCAGTGAAATTTTGTCAAGTCAGAGTAGGTAAGTAAGGATATAGTAGTAGAAACTTCTGTTGTTCGTTGGTCTTTGGAATAATGCAATGGAGTTAGTCTTGATGACATTGGGAGTATTATTTTAGTTTTGTGGCCTGTTTAGTCGATGCATTTCGAATTTATTTATTGCTTATAAATTTATTTTCAGGTCAGCAAAATTCGATGGAATAACCATGAATTGCACGAGTACTGCTTTAAATTCCTTTTTGACAAGTTCAAAGATCACTATCTACCCGAAATCTTTCCAGGGTTGAACCGCAACAACAGTATTTATGAGCCATGTCTTGGTGAGTTCTTAACTGTGTTGAATTTGGTTCACTGTAGTTAATTCTTGTTTGTCATTGAAGCTGCGTGAAGTGGTTGATGTTTAGGGTGCGGTGGATTTCAGATGATTAACACAATTATCTCGTGTAGACATTGGTTTTGTGGTTAGTTCAATTGCCTAATCCTACTCTCTGGTTTGCTCTGATTTTGTCTATCTCGTTCAAATCTGAGTTTGCTTATTGCTGGCCCCCTTCTCAGTCAACTAACTTTGGTGCTTGTCATATTGACTCTGAGCTTCCCTAGAGTTTCATACTGGGCAATTTCCTATTTGAGGTGTTTCTTTAAGGATGAAAATAGAGTGTTTGGTCAAACATGGTAATCAGTTCTGTTCCCTTGGGTGGGAACAGCAACATTCAATTGTATAGTATTTTTGACTTCTAAAGTGTCTTTTCCCAGCTTAATATGAAATATTTAGTTTGAAATGAGACCTATTAGCAAAATTGTCTTGCAATACTGTGACACAACGTAATTGCTAAGTAGTAACACAAAATTTCAGTTGTATTGTTCAGCACCTTGTGAGATGTAGTTTCATTTAGATTGCAGACTATTCTCTTTCTAACTTTCCATATTTAAATAATTTATCTGTTAAATGAACTTGACAAACGATGATAAAAAAAGTCAGATCTTGCAGATATTGTTTCACATATAATATTAAAATATCTGGACTAAATTGGTAACTATTCAGAGATTGTTGTTAGAAATGCTTTGCCACAACACTTTCATCAGTGAAGTATTATTTCTCATTTCATGTATGGATGGTGACTGTTGTACAGATTTACCTGAGCATACGGTAGATGTTGGAGGAACTCTTCAGACAGTGGCATTGTGCCAAGAAGCTGTGGTCAAGTGGATGACAAATTACACGATTTCCCCAACCGTACAAAGCTCTGGCACCAAGTAAGATGATCTGTTTACAATTCTATTGTCACTGCTGCACTGCACAATGCTACATGCATTCAATGTCTGTGTCATACTGTTGGTGGAGTTTAGCTATTCACGTTTCTGTTTAGAAGTGTAAGTAAATGGCAATTGTGGAATGCTTATCCTGATCCAGTCTTTCTTATGAAGAAGTAAAATCACCTTCAAACAACTTGAACGGTCAGATGTATTCGTTTTCAACTATTCGATTAGTCATTCTAGAGTTATGGTCAAACCGCTAGAAATTCCTGTGTGGTGGAAGCGTGACTGAACAGAGGGACTCAAAGGAAGAAGTCTCTATGTAACAACCCAGTTACACGAAGACTTTGTAAGACAAAATCTGATTATTCGAGGCAGAACTGTTAGAAATCCTAGAAAATGGTCCTGCGTGCCAGGAACAACCTTTCAACAGCTATTCAGGAGAATAAACACCTCTTTTTTACAACCTACTGACTATGGTTCTTAGCATTTGTACTCACAGTTGACATTGCAAAGCCGTATTTGTGTCACAACCCAAGTTTGCTACTTTGACTGAGGCTCTGAGCATTAGTATTATTCTGAGAGTTTTCTGCTGTTTGTCTTGTGCTTCAGTCAAAATGGAAGTGAGAAGTGCGATGTGGATATCATAGAGAATAACCAGTGCACAGGACAAGATGTTGATCGACCCATTCCAGGCAGCAATGCAAGCACTCTTTCCACTGCCAGCTCTTATATGGAGAATTGCTCCAATGGTTCTAGTGCTTGCAGCGACGACCATTTATTCACTGAACAGGAAATTGTTCGAGTTGTTCTCTACTCATCAAGAGAAAACATCAACATTGTGCACGAAGTCTTCAGACAGGTTAGCGCTTTTTGGCTATATGTAGAAAATCTTTAGAGTACAAGTGCACTATTTTATTTAAGTCTTTAGATTAATCAGTGTGTGTGTGCACATTGTACATGTATGTGTGTGGCACTGTGACACTGTGGTTGCAATAATAATAAATTTATGATCATATGTGTAATTTCTATTGCATCTGAGAATACTGTCATAGTATTGCTTAGTTATTTCAGTCATTGTTCTTTCAGGCATTCCTATTTCCATTCCAGCACAGTACTATGGTGCGAAGAGTGATTCATGTATATCGAAGCTGGTTTCAGGTAATGCTATCATTTTATCCCTCGTCTTGCAAATGCCCCGCACTGCGCTCTACTGATGGCAAAATATTCTGATATTTCAACAGTTCAATCGAAATTGTTTATTACTAAGTCACAACTTCACAAATTCAAGAAATAGCATTATAACCAACAACCTCATAAACGACATATATATAGAACATATTTATTAAAATTTTATGCATCTGCATAACGTATATAAAATTATATATGTAATAATATATATACAAGGTGGGACAAAAAAAGTGAGAACCCTACGTTTTTTCTTAATATTTCGGTCAAAAGTGAGAATATTTAAATAAAATCTTGTGTACTGAAAGGCAATTCGTATTTATGTAAAACTCCCAAATTTCTCATAAATATTTTGCACAGAACAAACGTTATTCAACTTCTAGTGAGCCCACCCCCTGTTTTTGGTCCTTTAATAACGTTTAGCAGCTAATATTTGCACAAAAAGTAACAATATTTTAATGAAATTTCACAGGCTTAAAGGTATTTACATTTAACCACAAAATTTTATCAAAATATTTTAAAGTCAATGAAAGTTGCAGCACTTTTAGTGAGTCCACCTACTGTACTCTGATGATTAAAAAAGTGTAATGCATTGCATTTCACTACTAATTTTTGTTTTTCAATGTTAGTCTCGATTAAAATTTTGATCATTTCTGTTTCTATTTGATTTCTGTTTATTTCTTTTCAGTTTCTATTTAATTTAAGCAGATCAGTTTACTGATGTTTCAGCTTAAGCAAGAGTAGTGATCAATCCGAGAATTGCAGATTTAACTGAGGCACACCACGGTCCATTGACCACAACTTCAGGTAGCATTTGAATGGCACACCGTCAAATGCACATTGGACAGATGCACCCCGTCAGATGCGCCATGACTAAACCGCCCCCATAAAATCGCCCCAGCAAATGCGCCCCGACAATTGCGCCACAATTACAACATGACACAGTGAAGGAACAGATAAGTATTGATTCGTAATAAATGAGAAGTAAACGGAAATGTGAAATTTCATTAATTGTTCAGCCTGCTTCTTGTTTTAGGTCTAGTATAATTTTTTTTATCTCATCCACCGGCTTTTTTTTAGATTTTTTTCTTCTGGTATTTTTAAATATCAATATTTTCATCGCTCATCCCGCTTCTTGTGATAACAACATTTTCATCACTCATCCCGCTTCTTGATTTGGGTCTAGTATAAACATTTTTGTCTCCCATCTCGCTTCTTGTTTCAATATCAAAATTTTCATCACTAATCCTACATGTCGCAATCAGAGGACATTTCTTGCTTTTTTTATTTAGCCCACTACAGCGTTCCAGGTTAACCTGTTTCAACCCTTTCAGTAGTTCTCCTTTTTTGTAGTTTGCTGCTCAAATTGCCGGCATGCATTCATGTGGCGCATGTGTCGGGGCGCTTTTGTCAGTACTTTCTGGGCAATTAAGTCAGGATTTTTTTGTGACG
>JAQFXW010000829.1:0-16788 GCA_034693945.1 Dendrobaena attemsi
CCCTGGCGAGATGGACCTTGGCAAGAGGCGGAGTTCAAGAGGGAGTCCATTCCAGGTCGAGGGGCCTACAACAGAGACGGCTCTGTTCTGTTTTAACACAGGAGCATTTTTAACTAAATGTGATATGTTATGTGATAAACCATCAGTTTAGACCTAGATATTGAAATCTTGTAAAAATATTGCCACAGAATTCTTCGCAAGAGTTGAAAACATTATTATGCCTAATGTCACTAATATAGAAAAATGTAAAGTGAAATTCTTGTATTTCCCTGAAGACTGCTAGGGCTGGCTTCTAGTAACTGGTTCTATTTTGGTTGGACTATCACTATGTGACCTGTTAGTAAGAGGCTTTAGTTAATAATGCTTCTGTGTTAGAACTGTTAAAAGCCGAAAGTTCTCCGACACCGGAGACCTAGTTTTTTTTTTGCTGTAACGTATGACGGATTTTTTGGGATTAAATTAACAAAACCAACCGGTGACCAGTTGACAACAATTTAAAGTCATCTGTTTTATTTCACCTGCTTCTTAACTTACTATATTATGTACTTGAAAACTTTGAGAAGTAATTTTCCACGTGCATTCCATTCGTTTTTAGTGAATAACTGTCAAAGGCCAGTCAGTGGTCCGTGTATAATGTTGTATTGTATTTGATTATTCAGCATCTCTTGTAGATGTTAGACCACTGTTGACCTTTAGGGGCACCAGTTTTGGTGATGGTATAGTTATACATATATCTTAGCATTTGGCCATAACGTCAATCAAGTCCTGGGCCTAGATTCGGACTTCCCAAGCCTCCAATGAACCTTTGGTTTGAAGTGAAACTTAGTTTACTTTGCTTGAGCTTACGAAAACGGGACAATAGTTATTTAAAACATAAAACACTGTCACGGTCTGTTTTTATTTCCTAAACAAAATGACTTGAAGCACGATAAATAGTGTACTCTGTGAAGATAACTTAATCACGTGCATTGGAATATGCTTTGTTATGACAGTTGTTTTCATTGGGGTTGAACTGATGTTGAGTGCACTCGAGTTCGTTTTCAAAAGTCTTTGTCTTGACAAAAAGTCTTGGTCTTGAGGCCTTGGACTTGATTTTTCAAGGCCAAGACTTTTCAAAATTTTATGAGAACCACTTAAGGAAAGTGTCACCCGTACGTGAGGTTGCCAACCGTCAGGCAGTGCCGTTTTAACCACGAGGCATGTGCCAAGAGCCCCACGCAACAGAGGGGCCTCGCGGCGACCCGAAAAAGCAAAACTAAATTTTAATTTGCGAGTACGATACTGACGTTCCACGTAGTAACAATATTATAGTAATTACCTAACTATGTTGGTCGTATACGTTCTAGGAAATTAACATTTTTTCCTATTTTTCAGAGTAAGAACAATTGATTTAAGCCTATATCTGAGTCGGAATTTCTGTTAAGTTTACGGTTAGAGTTTTGCCTCGGGGCCCCCGATCTTCTTAAAACGGCTCTGCCGTCAGGCATTTGGTATTAAAGCTACATTTCATATGACAGATTTTGAGAATTGCCTGGAGTCTGTTGTGTTGTTTTGTTCTAATCGAAAGAAATGATTGCTTTATTATTAATTAAAACGCTGACTTGAGAAATATTTTTTCATGTGTGGGTACGAGTGATTTCGAAAATCTTGGGTGGTCTTGAGAATAATATAGTCTTGGGTTTGAGGCTGAAAGTCTTTGTGTTGAGATTCAAGGTCTTGGTCTGGAGGTTTGGTTCTTGACAACAAGACTGACAACAGGATCACATATTCGAATCTGCCTTGAGCCACTGCCTAAGGACCTTGAGCATGTCCTTTACTCGCAGATGCTCTTTAGAAAGAGGGCCTAGTCTAATGGATTATGGATACGACACGGGCCCGAACAAATTTTCAGACCCGTATAGAATCCCAAGATCGAATCCTCTAGCTTAGGTCGATTCCACCTTCATTTGCTAGATAGCGTATTAGGTTAGGCACTGAGGCACTTCTGACTATAGCGCTGATGTGGCATGTAGAAATCTCCATTAGAAATTTATAGATTGATGTGTGGTCAAGCAGTGGTTGCAGATGACTGTTGACTGAACATGAACAGTTAAAAGCTACGACTGAACTTTTGATTTTGTTAAACTACAAATTGGACAAGTGATTATATATATATACATTGTAATTAAAATAAATGTATATATATAATATGTAGAACTTTACAGTGCAGTTTATCTATGTATACTGGTTGGTTATTGCTCATTCTCTTAAAAAAGCTGTAATTTGTAACCATAGCAGTGTCATGACGAACAGTTCCCTAATGAGCATACAATTATCAGTTCAATTCACTTTATTGCAAAGAAACGTTTCAACATCATATGCAAGCCATCACTGACAACAAACAGAGAGCCAGAAACAACATTCACATGAAATCAACTGACATCTGAAGGACAGATCAGGTCAGGAGGAATATTGAAACTGGTTCACAAAATGAACATCGTCGAAACTAGGATAAGCTTTAACTAAGTACAAACTAAACGAGAAGCCTTAACTACCATCTGCATCAAATTGATAAACGAAATCAATGCAATAATTATTGTCTTCTATATTGAAGCCATTAAGCATCAAATCTAATCAAATTAGTTTGATTGCATTCAGCATTTGGAAAACGAACAAAACAAGACAACAAAATCAAATAAACAAAACAATTATGCAGGGAAATGGACAGTTGGATATAAATAAGTATGTTCAAAATTAATAGCTAATTAACTGACAACAAGAGGAAAACCAGACAGGACACAATGCAACCGGGTTCAAATCAGAGCAAGTCATTTAAAATATAAACCTTAACATATACATGTGTAAACTAAAAGAAATCATCAACATAAAACATTCCCAATTACTTGTAGAAAAAAGTCCGGCATAGGGACAAACCAAAATAAGATAACTACAATTGATAATCTATATTAGGAAACCAATGGGAGCCCAAAAGGGTGAGTGGAACAATACCATACAAAATGGAATTGAATAATTGCACTTCAAGATTTAGCATCAAGTAAGACATCTCGAGGGGTTTAAGCCAGAAGGTCGTATCTACGATTTTTCGAAAATGGAGATTTGACAGATATTGCATTGAACGACGTAAATGCATGTTGCATCAGAAGATCGGAGCTCTGGGACTTCGTTAAAAGCTATCTTAGGCAAAGATATAAGGATGTATCTTCGTCAATTGTGTACCACTTTCATGCCATAAGGGTGTATCTACCCATTGCCAGATTGTTATATCTTGAAGATACGTAGTTTTAGCCTAGGAAACATAGGGGAAATTGGAGACAAATTTGTAGATTTATGCCAGAATGCTGCATCTATCTAAGATGCGTCCCTCTGGCATAACCAGACTTATTTTAAATGAAAGTAACAAAATACTAGTCTTACTTCATTAAATTTGGCTCTATCGTTTGATCATTGGTTTGGACTATTGATCATTTACATGAATTTACCAACAACGATGCTCTGATGTAAGTGGAAAGGACTGGAAAGGACTATTAAACTTTTTTGTGGCAGTCATCATAAGTTATTGTTTTTGACTATACTGAGATTTAATTTGCTCAATAATAAATATTATTGTACAGCAAGACTTCAAGTTGCTTCAAATAATGTGTTGGAAATGATTGCAGTGCAAATTTATAAGAAATTTGATGCTATTCATCATCATTTTATCATATCACATGTTCTGCCAAAAGGGTGCATCTTGTCAAACTTTGACAAATTTCACTTAATTATCGTTTTTTTGTGTAAACATTAAAAGGCATGCTTTACTGCATTTTGAAAAGCATTGTTATAATTCAGTGATATTGTAGAAACAGTTTTCATTGTTTAAGTCAGAAATGATAAATACACATTTATCCACTACAATTTTGTTTTTTGCATTTTTCTCAGAATTACCAAAAACGTAGATACGACCTTCTGGCTTAAACCCCTCGATTTGCACAGCTTTGGAAAGGCAACTTAGTCTCATTCCCTTGAAACCATGTAATCTCATGAAATTTTTCACAAATGGGGCACAGTCCGTTACCCACTTTGGGCTGAAAAGAAAGGCGTGACATGCTGCTGGATGAGTCGAGAAGTATCATTTTCAAGATGGTACATGCTGGAAAATCACGAACAAGACACAGGCAAGGAAGGTCTGCGGTGATGGTAGACGCGATTCGCTTCACAAACGCCTCTGCATTCTGCAAAAACAGATCCACTTCAATGACCGCACGGCAACACATTAATCTAATAAAATGGCCAAATGCTGATTCATGACAAAAGTTCTTCTGTATTAGTGGTTACTTTGTACTTGGTTCACTACATTTCTTTGTCGGTTCGTGACCGAGACAAAATATTGACAAGGGGAATCAAGTCAAAAGGTTGAGAACCACTGCACCATGCCATCTATGTGGCAGGCAGTTCGCACAAAACTCACAGTGGAGCAGTTACGGCGCCATGATTTCAGGTTGGGGGGGGGCTAAAGTCCCGGAACATTTTTGAGCTTCCAGATGTCTGCAGGTGCGTCTTAGCATACATATTGTGGACAAAATGGTATTTGCGTATGTGGCATATGCTTGAAACTATAGCTAGTATATTTAACAATATAGGCTACACTAAATGCACGTCGTAAGGTTTCTGAATGTATTAGGGCGCACAATCTAAGCTTTGTCCCACCACTATAGGCCTAATTGTTGCACTTAGTTTTTGAGGTATTCGTATTATTTTAAATAACTAAATCTATATGTGATGCTAAAAATACCACTGACCTTCGCAATGAAATATCCGCAACTGTTGGCATCATCCTGACTGCCACGCCGAAGTTCAATTTCCTTCCACTCGTCACATTCTATCTTAGCGTTGGCGAACATCAGCCCCCTACCAAATGATATGAGAACTTATGATCACAGGCCTTGGCAACCATCAACAAACAAAGATCCACAACAATGCCTAATACTGATGACAGCTGTAGACCGATCTGTAAGAAGTTAGCCAGTCCAATGACATATCCCAGAGACATTTATCCTGTACAGAAATAGCCAGCGGTCAACAGTGCCAAGAGTAGCATAAGTTCTACACATATTTGGAGGCATGCTGTTCCAATATCAATCACTTAATAAATTTATTATTAAACAACATCAGCAAATTTAAGTTGTACGACTGAGTGGAGTACAGATCTGGTGTATCAAGGAGGATATACAGGGATAATAATCCCGCTAGGATAGGGTCAACAGATAATTATCTAGTATCTGGTGTGTCAAAAGCAGCACTTAGGTCGATGCACACAGGTAGGTGTCAGAACAAAAGCTCGATTCGGTATTTAGTTTGGTCCAAATGTTGCCCTAGATCAAATATTCAAATTTGGTACAAGCAGAAACTCCCAATTCAAATACCCAGAAAAAATAATTTTTTAACCACAAAACAATTTCTTTTTTAAAACCGAATGATTAAGCTTTTTCTGCTACCTACAGCGGTTATCTTCATCATTGAAAACTTGTGTAAAATCCAGAAAATAAGTCAAATAATCAAATTGCTTGATCAGATAAGGAAGTTCTTGTAGAAATCTCTGACCACTGAATACAGCAGCTCTTCACCTTGTGCATTCGATTCGATGAATCCTAGTGACCGTCTTGGTCAATAGGATGGTCATAATCTTAGTCTTTTTTTATGTTGAAGTACATTCCTGCTTTTTTTGCTTTCCAGTTTTAGTTTTCTTATGATATCTTAAGTTTTCTTATGATATCTTTCAGTGCCTCCTTTTCTCCTGCCATTAGCAGCTCTTTGCACCTCAAATAAACTCTGCCCAATATATTTGATTTGCATTCGGCAAAAATGTAGATGAAATATCTAGGTTTTGAATCCAGAAAAAGCCCATAAAGTAATAATGGGTAGCACACCTTTTCAATGTCAACAGACGATAAGAGAGTAAGTAGCTAATGGTCAACAATGTCAAAAGCCACACATAGTACGACTAATACTGAGACCAATATCAACAAATCATAATGAATTGTCAAACGTGAAAGAGCGAGCAGGGGCAGTGGCCTTCACGATAAGCTGACTAGTAAGAGCTGAAGTTAAAAGGTTAAGAAGTGTTCCCTACTCAGTCGATGTAAGAGAAGTTATGGACTGATATTGGTAGAGTAGTAAAACTGGCAGTGCTCCAACACAAAACAAGACATTAATGATGACGTTGCCAATAAAGAATACTTTCACCTGTTTTAATATAAACATATCCATTATCCAATATCCATGCAAGTAATATTCTTACTTGAACCAAATGGCGAGTGTACATGCAAGCTGTTCGTTTGCCAAGGTGTCCAGGATAATTAAGGTTTTAGCTTGATTATCTGAGGCCAACAGGACTGGGTATTCGCCGTAGAGGACAGGAATCAGCCACCACCGTCTCCAGACTGTCTTTTCCTGGTAAAAAATTTAAGCAGGCAATGATGAGTTGATAACAAAAGATTGACTAAAATGATAGTAAAATGAAGTAAAACGTCGAATCTAATTTAATCAAGTATTTTAGAGTTGAAGAAGAGCACTAGATGCAAAAAGTCCATACCCCATTGGACAGTCAACCAAAAAAATACTTCAAGCCTTTCTGACATATAACATTTGATAACAGTCAACGTCAGTCATGACAACGACTATCCATGACTAGTGACTACTTATACTTTGTAACTCACATGATTTCCAAATTGTCAATGTTAAAGACTATTTGCTTTATGTAATAACGCCAACGGATTTTCATCCCCAGCGATATTTCAATTCTGAAAATAATTTCCGTTACAGTTTCTATTCAGTTATGTCTTTGTAATTTCTATTACAGTTTTGAAATAATTTGTTTCTATTAGTTTCAGTTTTGAAATAATTTCCGTTTTCGTTTCAGTTTTAAGATAATTTGCGTTTTCGTTACTGAATATTTTTAGCTTCAGTTTCACTTTCTACATAGACAAGTCTATAACGGTTCTTGCATTGATAGACACAAAGAAACAGTATGATTTATGCTTTCAGATGACAAGCAGAACTAGAAGCACTGTTCCTGCACTATTCGCAATGTCTTGTCTCTACAAATCTATAGGCACCATTACAGCTAAAATGCTTACAATACCCAGTGACCAATGAATTAATTCACAAGTTTTTTCTTTAGTTTGACAGAAACTTTCATCTCCAGGTTCCGGCTCATTCTGTTTCTGCGTCCGGCAGCAAAAAGGCCACAAAGGGAGAAAATTCTCTCAATATAAGTCTGCAATGCTGGCGCAGCAATTAAATCTTCCACTAGAGGTACCAAGAGGTTATTAATTACGATGATCGCCGGCTGCTCCAAAATGCCAGTGCATCCCTGTACTGTGCTGGCATGCGTATCTCTTCTGTGTATTTGACAACTTGGTTCTGTATGGAATCTGAGCGAGTAGAGGGATCAACAGTAACACTGTCACAACTCTGAATCTTCCGACAAAGGTATTTAAATCGCTTCATCGCTGGTTGAATGGGGTGACCATCAGCAGAGATAGACGAGGTTGCTGGAAGCGATTCCACCTCTTGTGCTCATGCAAGTGACCACTCACAAGTAGTCTCCATTGTTCATAGAACAAACCGAATTTACCTGTATCTAATATATTTATTGCAGGTCATGCTGGGATCAATAAGCTACCTATGCTCTGTTATGTTATCGGTAAAAGTCTGTTCAGCTGAAAATGACAAGAATAACTGGTTCGCCTAAGTACCGAACAATACACAAGTACCGAATGCTATTAATTATAGTTCCAACAAATCGCCAAAAAAATATTTTTTAACGTATATTCAACAATATCCGTTTGGAAATCAGTTATCGTTTCTATTATTATTCCGTTGTGACATTTTTAATATTCGTTTCTATTCAATTTCCGTTTTGCAAATAATCTCTTTCATCGTTAACGGAAATTCATAATTTCCGTTTAAATTTCTATTACAGTTCACGGAAATATCACTGCCCATCACTCTCTGACTCTCCTAAGGCTCAGAACTTCTTGTATCTAGTGCATTGTGCAAAAGATTACAACTATCTTGACATATCTTTGCCACAATAGCAACATTCATATCGGCACAAAACGAAGAGCCTAACTCTGTGATTACTGATCATCATCAATTTATAGCATCCATTATAATTATGTAGACAGAGCTCAGGGTCCCACAAGGTGACGTCGCACATTAGACTCGCTGCACTACAACTTTGACAAACAAACCACCAATCAAATCATCTACATAACAAGACTGACAAATAAGGTATCAGTATAATCTCATCTCCACCCAATTTTGATGCTCCGATATATATTTCATTCGGGCAATATTACTATTGCCCAAATTCAGTATGTGGCCCCAGCATGGTGAAAGTTCGTCGGACAGGAACGCAATAGACTGCAGGGCGTGACAGATCGATTGGTCAGCTATCAGATCTTCTAGAGGAAGGCCCAACATTTGAAGAACTGTGCAGAAGAGCGGCTGACGGGGGCTTATTCACATCTATTCTAGCGGACTCCAATCATGTGCTGAATCAACTCCTTACCCCAGTAAGGTCACTCCCCTACTCCCTGCGGCCGAGATTGCATGACTGCATGGTCTCAGGGCGAATAATTTGATGTGTAAAAAGTTTGTTGCAAGATGCTACATTTCTTCAACTGTATGTAAACCGAAGCGCGCTTAAGCAGTTTGTCTTCAATAAAGAAAACTTATAATATACAATTCATACCAATTTGTAATTCCATAGTTGCTGGTAGTCTATGATAGGAAAGACTTCCACATTCTGATAGTTTGGTTGGAAGATGGCCACAGAAGCAGCCTATAAACGTACAAGTAATACTATATTTATTAACATTAACCTCGAACATCTTAGTTTAACTGAAACATGTCTGCATAAGACGTATCCAGCAAGGCGGGCATAACTCTTACAATTGCAATCTTACATTTATATTGACGCACCATGCAGTTGCGCCTCGACGTGAACGAGCAAAATCAATGTCAAATAATAATGCCAGGGGCTTGGGAAATTGTTTGAAGGGTCAAACTATAATGCCAGGGGCTTGGGAAATTGTTTGAAGGGTCAAACTGAGGCACTTGTGCTGCAGTACGTGAGAAAGGTTGGTCGGTCTAACCAATCAGTCAAACTAATTTGTATAGCACTGCTTCAAGATCACTACTCAGAGGTGCCTAACATAGGCAAAGCTTCTGTACTGAGAAGCTGTAGCAGAGTAATTGTAGTACATGTTAGGGATAGTCAGGAGTGCATGGTCTGCTGAATTTCATAAAAGAATAAACAGCCATGGACCGAGGAGATTTTGACTTCAACATCTCGTTAAGACTCAAGAGATATTCTTATCAATTGTTTTACAAAACCAACATCAATTACGGCAATGAGTAGCTCTATTATAACGTAGCGTACATAGAGAAATAAAACTATTTTATACATGCACTCAAATATACACAAATATTACATACAGTTCAGTTTTTGTGCATTCCTCTTCGTTGAACAAATAAGAGTTAAGCACAGAACTGAACTGCAAGTGTATAGACACTATAGATGAAACAGACAAAAGCAAAACCTACCTTAGGCCAAAACATAACGGTGTGTTTTCAGTAACAGATGTTTAAAAACAGGGTAGGTAAATATTTTATTGTTAAAATATTCTTTATACGATTTTATTTCACCATTTTGCGCTTAACCACAGCACGCTCGAATACGCTGTGGCCAAAAGCCTGTATCCATAATTACCATTTGGTTTGAATTTGGTTTCACTTTCTTTATGCTTTTTTATAACTTTGGTTGACTTATTGGAATGTGATAGAAGTGCACTGTTACGCTTCACATTACATTTTGTTCATTTTTATATTTTTCAAAATAATTACTTTTACAAAATTATTTAATTCGCCCTAAAATGGTGACTTGGTCGGGTTACCGAAAGTATATTATTTAGGTTGATTTTACTCCATTTATTCCCTCATTCCTTCCTTCCATTCTGTTACTAATTCCATCTTCCCCTCTATCCTATTTCATTCCTTCCTTCTGGAACTTCAAACACTGCATCTACTACAACTATCAGCTCTGTGTATGATGTCTTCGAGAGCTTATCTGTGGAAGTTCATCCCAAGCCAAATCAGCAATTTTCACCTGTTAATGGACTTTTTTGTTCAGAATGATGAGGCTAAACAAAAATAATGCTGTGATTCCGACCAATTAACCATTTTTGGGGCGACTCAAATAATGTTAGAAATAATTCTGTGGAAAAATTGTAGAAAACTAAGAAAGAATGTTTTAAACTCTATCAAGTATACTGGCACAAAAATGGATGTTGATCACTATTCAAACAGGAAAAACTCAAACAAAGTTATAAATTTAGTACTCGAGTACCGCGGCATTGTAGTATAAAAAAGGTGAAACAAGTATCACTGGTTTTATAGCAACAAGCCTTAACCACAGTGTGTCCGAGCAGCGTTAAGTGAAAAATGGTGAAACAATATAGAAACATTTTACTCAAAAAATATCTTACCGTGCTTTTAAAACAAATATTACTGGAAACAAATCATTAATTTATTTTGACCTTGGCACTTGGTTATTAGAAAGCTGTGCTCAAGAAATACATAATAAACAAGCCGCTGAAAGACAGTATTCTAACGACCTTATCCCATTATGAACTCAAAGAAACACTAGAAAATAAATATAGTCACCGCATTATCGGACTGTTGATCAATTTTCAGCGTGCTGAAGTTTCCACACTGTATAGGTATTTCAGCAAACATCTCAGCTTTTGCACTGGGTACATTAGAATTACCCAGAGTCTCTAACAATACAGTGTCACATTTGTCCAAGCCCTTGAAGATGTCGGCCTATAAACAATAAGAGACCAGAAATTCGTATGCTAAACAAAATAAATATGTGAAAACAAGATTGATGTAATAAGAATTACAATATAACTGAAATCATCGGACAAAAACACTCCTCCATTGACATAATAGTAGTTGAAAATCAAGATGGCCAAGTGGATAGCATAGTGTACTGTCAGCCACAAAGGTGATGGTTCCAAAATTTCATCCAGGGTGAAAATTTATATGGGTGTGGCCTTAGCAAAATTATCCACATCTTATGCATTAAATTAAGAATTTTCACATCACCTCCAGTAAGGTGAACCATTTAGAACAGTGCCATCCAACCTTTTTGACACCGTTGGCCACCGAAAACTTATTCTTGAAGTCGCGGGCCATACCATTAGAATCAAAAGCAACAATACAATTTGTTGTAGCTTACTTTCTAAATGTTCTAACAATTGTGTAGTGGACCATGTCCGAGACACAATATTTACAAGTGATCCGTGTTTCAGAACTATTGGCCTATTATAGGCAGCTCCTGGGCTTCCGAAATTAATATGATAGAATGAGTCGATGCAGGTTCAATGAATGCAAATGCTCATGATTTGGGCAAGGCAGTTTTTACTCATGGGTCCAGAAATAACCAAATCATAAGTGCCCCCAGTATGAAACACACTGTGAAAATGGAAGGTCTTACAAGCAATGGACTGAAATCCAGTGTATTGAGAGTGGGAACAGCCGTTTATAATAGTAGCAATTGTAACAAATTTATATAAACAAATATTAGAAAATGATTTTAAATAAATCCAAATAGTCCTTAAAAGATAATGTGTGATTACCACACTAAGTCGTCCGCCTGACTCCTCTTTAACAATATCTGCCAGGAGTTCCTTTGCTTCCTCACAGCCAACAGTCTTGAAGAAATGCAGAAAACATAAAAGCAGACCTAAGATACAACACTTGTTATTAGCATTAGTTTCGGATAATAGAATCATCCCAATTCAAAATGCTGCCACACTTAAAATCAAGAAATGATGATAATAATGTAGACTCGAAGATGACTAAGACGAAGATGTATGCAGAAACGACAGCGAAGAGATAATTGATAAAGAATGAAAGATAACTAAATGATGGACGATAAAGAATGTTGCTTAATTATAAGGAAGAAATGACTTATGAAGAAATGATATTGAAGAAGTTGATTGATGATGAAATGATGCTAGTGATGAAGATATGACTACAACTACTAAAGAAACATTTTTGACAATACGATGATGCTCCATGATAATGTTATCACACAGCGCTTACGTCACAGGTTAAGCATCTCCATCATTCAACACTATTTACCTTTTCATCACCTACGTCTTCTACGATTTGATCGACCACATTATCCGTAGAGAAGTCATTGAATCCATCCGTGTTTGTCAGGCCTGCTGTGGCATATGACGATGTCAACTGTACCTCAGGGTCTTCTCTCAGGTCTAACTCATATGGTACCATGCAATTGTCCTCAACTTCGGACGACTCCTGAGTCATGTATTCCAACAGTGATCTTTCATAGAAGTTGTCTTTGTTGCCGCACAGTGGGCTATCGAAGACATTCCACCCTGGACAATCGACAGAGGCTGATGTTCTCTGCACAGACGTCTCAGCATCTCAAATTAAAACAGTAAATTGCCTTCCAATTATTTTGAATGTCAATTAACTGCATAATGCATGTGGCACCCTGTTAATGCCTTGGAGCTTCTTAAATGCACTTACAATGGCTACTTTTATCATAATTAATAGCAATACTAATTGTTGCTTATTGACACTCAGACTGACAGTTAATGCAGTTATGATTGTAGGTACAACTAAAAACAGCTGATCAGAGTTTATTATACAGGGTGGTCCAGCATAAATGCTCAAAAATGCTTCAAAACCATCGTTTTTCTCAGTAATTAGCTACTAATTTTCTTTAACAGTGACTGCATAAGAATTAAAACCATAGGGACCTGTAGGCAAAAATTGTTCTGCACTGCAACATGATTCAATTCCTAACATTTATTTATACTTAATGCATCAAATTAAAGGTAATTCACTCTAGTATTGAGATCCAAACACAGCTTTTATTGCTTCTTTAGCCTATAACATAACAAAACAACGACTCAAAAAGTCCAACAGTTTTTTGGGAGTTACTTCAATCCAGTGGAATCGTTGGCCCTGATGCAAGGTGCCCACTGCAAATACATTCTACACCAGAATTACCAAAAATGATAAATTTATTATAAAGAATGAAACACGTCCCAACCTGTTAACACTTGAAAAATGTATACTTTTCTGACCTGCAAATGTTTGCAAATCAATCAGAACGGTCTCGTCTCCAGGTGGTTTGAGTCTCTTAATCAGTTCCTCCAGGGTCTGACGTTTGTTTTCAGGTTCGTTTAGCAGCCAACAGTCTTAAAAGAAAATCAACATTCTCAAAAAATTTAGTAATTTCTTTGGCTAACAATCAACAATTTCCATGGCGAATATTGTAATGTAATCAAAACACAAGCTTGTAATTATTTTAGCGACTCATTTACAGGGTGAATCATTAAGAGGCATTCCCAGTGTGCTAGGCCACAACGGAAGAAATACGTCTTCATAAGAGCATAAGAAGACGAAAGGTTTCTGGTGAGAATTTTATATCGAGCAGTATGGAATAGAGAGTCGATGGAGACTGTAGAGGGAACAGCTCCAGGAAAGGACCGGGACTGGACCATATCTGTAATAGTGCAAGGAACAATGAGATCTAGTCTGATTGCAGAACGAAGCAACCAACGGAAGCACACAAATTAACTGAATCACTATTCCATTTTATAGATCTATTACACCAGAATCACCATATTAAGCGGCCTCTGTAAAGTAAATATTCCACCTATCATTTGGAATGTTGGGAAGGCACTCGTTTCTCTTTGCTAGGTTTAATAGCTGGCATTGTACTAATTAATCAAAGACCCTGATGAATAAGAAATGATGTTGATTATGTTGATGACAAAATAAAACCTACAAGTAATTTTAAGCAGAGAATTCTTAGACAGGAAATCGTCCATTTACCAACAATTTCGAGAATCCTATTCCTCAGCTGACAGTGATCAACCAATAATAAGGACGTGAGCAGATCATATCTGATTCGTTTGCACCAGGATGGCACAGATAAGTCAAGAATTCCCTCATCCATGTCTTGGTGTCTAGACACTGCTACTGTTGACACAGCTTCTTGAGGATGATTCACCTACACACAGTACACACACACACTAAATGACGCTAGAGTCAACTGAAACTCGATCATAATCGTAAACTTCAGATTTCTAAAATGCTATTCTAAAGCTAAATGCAGGTCTCCAGTTTATTCACGAGCACTGCACCATTTAAGAGGGGTTGTCCAGAGATCAATGTCCGTGGAGGTCAGAGTCTGGTTGACAGTGAGACCAGGAAGGGACGTATAGAGGATGAGAAAGGTTGGAAGGCAGAGAAAGGACCAATGTTGCATTGCCGAAATGTATGCATCAAATATTGCAAGCCATTCAAACATCAGCCAGTGTAGTGCAATAGCACATAAAATCTTGTTTATATACATGTATACATACAGCCATGTCATTAACACACACGCTTCTGAGTATTCGCCTTGAAGGGGAACTATATAAATCTCTGTAATGAATGAAAAACCCATGTGTTTAGACACAACATTTATATTGGTTTTTTTAAATGTTTTAACATGGTAGTTAAAAGGGAGACATTGGCAACTCGATAATATATATTACACCGCACTCACAAAACGGAACTATCTAATGATCAAGCTTCAAATGACGACACCTGTTGAGCAATTGTGAACTGCGATTCCGTTAGTGTGCTTCGGGACTCCAATTTTTAAAAGCTGGACTCAGAAAATTAAAGATGCGGCATCCATGAACTCCTTTCAGTTGTGAATGGACTCCCCCAAAAAATAACAATGCACCAATGGTCTAAAAATAAATTACTGAAGCGTCGTTTGGATGCTGCTGTAACGTTTTATAAGTAGGACTAATACAGTGTGTCACAAATATACGCCTTACTTCATTAAACATGGTAAATAAACTTTGAATGTGACCTCTTCATCCAAAATCATGTCTACTCTTCACACAAAACGCCACCTTTGGTCACTCACAATCTTGTTTCGGCTGATAGGCCTATAAGAAGTTCGGAATCTTCACATTTACTACTGAATAGCCTCTAGGCCTAAGGCCCTAAAAGGCTAACGTAATGCCCACAAGGTCTCCGGTTTCATCCTCTCTGAAATTCGGCAACCCCTCAGGACTTACTCTATGCTGCACCAGCCCTTTGGAATGCACTTCCTCAGGATCTCTGTGAATTCGTTCACCCTCCTATTTCACCTGTCAATCTTACCTCTCCTCCGCTTGCTCTTTCCTCTGCTGCTTTCGGCAAACTTATAGTATCGGAGACCGTATAATTTGGGCTTGTCCTACACTATGTTTGTGTGCGTTGTGGGCTTCTGCCCTGCTGACACCACATGTTAGGGTTTATCTCGTCTATATTAATTTAAGACTTGTGCGCGTCCTATTACCGTTGCGCTCTATTTGTCTTCCGTTCAGGGCCTGCCATATTGTTTCTGCTATGCATATTTTAGAGGGGGCGGATATGGAAGATTGCCAAAGTTCCGATACAATACAATACAATAAACGGTGCTTCCTGTGTAGAGGTGTCCAATGACTGACATTTTCAAGAGCAAGAAACAAGACAGAAGAATCCGGAATCCGGAACTGTTTACGGATACGGATGAGTTTACATAAATTATTTAGGTAAGGGTCCCTATTTTGGGACCGGCTCCAAATGTTAACAAAATTTACCTGGTGATACCTAAGACCATAAGCATCAAAACGTGCTTGTTCCTTTAAAAAAATTGTAGAAAATCACAGGGGCGTCAGTCACGGTTGGGAATAGGCGCGTTGTGATGCTTATGGTCTATCACCAGATACACTTTGGTAACATTTGGAGCCGGTCCCTGGGACCCTTACCCATATTTACGTAATTTATCGGGCTTCTAAATATTTAGAAGGCCGTGATCGATCCCCCCTCCGCTGGTTGCACGCTAAATATAAAAAACAACTCCTTGCATGAAGGATATCACCCGGTAATTATTTCATTTATTTATAAACTGAAAGAGAACCATGATCTATTTGATACTTGTTACATCCATAATATTCCTATACATATTATTATTATACTTACAATTATACTACTCTTGAAAAAACCTCGACCTCTATTCTAAGCTAAGAATGATAGCAATAGCACTGTCCCGTTTGTCTCGCCGAAATACTTTAAAACAATGGCCCAAAGGTAGCCCAACATAAACACTAATGGAAAACAGAGGTGGGAAATTAATTGGGAACTTAATGGGAAGTTTCTCGGTTATTTTTTTGGTTTTTTCGACAAGAAAACAACAAAAACAAGAAATATGTTTTTTCTATCTTTCTATTTTTAGAATTATTTTTATTAACATTAATTCAATGGCTCAAAATTCAAGAGTTAAACTGTGCATCCTCGGAGTCCTACGATCACATGTGAACGGCTGGTCTCCCACAAACTTCCATTAATCGTAGGCCTAATCATAATCTTAAACTCGACACTTCTAAAGCGCACTGTAAAGCTAAGCGCTGGACTCGCCAACATGACTTCAATCTCAACTAATGTATGCCTCTCCAGTCTGGCGGGGCTACACTATAGTTCCACCACAGAATATAGCCTATAGGCCTAAAGCGTACGCTTTAGGCCTATATTCTGTGGTTCCACTGACAAACACCGAATTGACCAATAATGTTATTGATAGCAAAGACGAGGCGCAGGTGTCTCATAGCTCCGATGACCGTAATTTTATTTTCCAGTTCCTTATAAATTATAAGAATAGGCCTATGAAGCCTA
>JAQFXW010000830.1:0-16785 GCA_034693945.1 Dendrobaena attemsi
ACGCAAAGACGTTGCAGAGTGAGGACGGCGTACTAGATCACTTATATACTTCGGAACAAGACCCAATTGGGATTTGAACACCAGGGTAAGAACCTTGAATTGAATGCGTGCAGAGATGGGAAGCCAGTGAAGATTTTCAGACATGTAAGACTTATGCAGAGATGTGCGAGTATCGAGGAAGACGGGCAATCAGTCGAGCAGCAGAATTGAGTAAACTAACAATTGTTAATCTCGAAAATCAATATTTTAAAACTAACTAATTGTAGAGAGAAATCGATTTGTTAAGACAGATAAAAAACAAAACTTTAGCAGAGCCTTATTATTATTATGTCTGTTGCTAGGATTACTACACTTCAGTAGACCGATTTTGAGCCGCGGCTGTGGTTTTATGTAATATACTTCTGCCAGACAAATACAAAACGAACAACAAGAATTAGAAAGCAGATTTTATGACTGGAGTGATTTACATTTAATTAACATTTTGGTTAAAATACGGAATCTTTACGGATGACGATAGGAACAAAAAAAGTTAATTTTAAAAGTGTCCTTTGTAATTACCCGTATGTCTGTACTATATGAAAACAGACGTTCACAAGGTTTTCAATGCAGCACATCTTCAGAGACGAGCTCTGATTGGTTGATATGCTGCGGTTGCTTATCCATCCATAATAATAGTCCCAGGTTGGATCTGTGAGAAGAGCTAAGTTTTAAAACAGGCGGCATAAACAGTGGTACTGCCAGTTAGTGTTGTTTTAATAATGTTCCAATTTTAGTTTTAGTTTTGATTGTTTGACCTCAATTTTAGTTTTAGTTTTAATTGTTTGTGAATATTAGTTTTAGTTTTCGTTTTAGTTTTCGGGCACGAATTTTCGTTTTAGTTTTACTAAGTCAATTTTCGTTTTAGTTTTAGTTTTAGTAAATCAGTTTATAGCACTTTTCACATTAACCACCTTGTATTGCGCTGAAAAAATACACTATATATTTCATTGATTATCATAAGTGAATAAGCTGATATTTCCTAGGCACTCCAACGCAAACTCATCAGAGGAGGTGACCTAGTCTGATTCTAAAGAACTAGCGGGAACTAGAAAAGTCTTCAGGCATTTGCAGAAAAGAGAAACGTTCCCATGGGAGAAGAGCAAGATGGCATTCCAAAAAGCAGGGCACTTCTAAGAGATTGATGCATGCATAAATACTCAAAATCAACAAACTTAACATGTATTATTCTGCATGCACAGTATACACCAGTTATGTACACCCTACGCTCTATAATGTTTTTGTACGGTATGCAGTTATGTATATGCGCATTTATATAGCTCCCGTTCCATAACTCACAAGGGCGCTCCGTTACGACTAACTAGGAATGATCTATATTCTATAATGTTCATTCATAATCGCATATAATAATACATATCTGGATGCAAGTATACACAAATACATACACTTTTTTGAAATCTCTGTGAGCGAAGTAAGGTATGCAAGGAGTTTGACTTCGCTTCGATTTAACAGAAATATAGACGACACAAACCCTAACCCTGACCAACCCTCGCGATGCTAACCGATCCTCTCGATACCTAATCTGACGTCTACCCTAATCCTAACCGTGCGATAGAGGAAATTAAATGAAACTTCCGTGCACTGTCCAATGAATAACAATTCTGCTATTTTGTCAACTCCCACGTTTAATACGCATGTGCGCACACATGCGCAGATGCTTCCGCCAGAAAAGTAATTATATTTTGTTAGTTGCCGCGGAATATTTCGCCGAAAAAGATTAATCCAAAGTTAATATATATTTGTACAAGAATTTAAGTATAAATTGAGTCATTCTTTTAGAAATGTGTGATTATGTATCTAGGCCTCAATTGTTGGGCGGGTTGGAGGGGGAGGGAGAAGTTGACAACTTGATATAGAACATGATTGGGATTATCACGATAGGGAAGAGAAATCTAATATCAGCTGTGTTGGGTAGTTCAGAAACCGTTGGTTAATCATTGCATGGCAGTACAGTACGGGCACAGACAGAGTTCGTGCTCGATATTTACTTGACAATAACTTTAACCTAACTACTTTTTACATTATATGTCAACAGTACTTACCAACTAGCTTACTATTTTAAACTAAATTTGACCACATAATAATTAATAGAAAGTCGTTAAAACTTTCCTCGGCGCCACTAAATCGGATCCTCATCGAATGGCGGTTGCCTAGTAACAGAGGTCACGTGATAAATGTGTAATACGAAATGATAACCGTCAGAAAGAACGTTCAATCAAAATAAGTCTCTTTCGACTGCTTACGAACTATGGCACTCAAATCTCTATGATTATTATTATTGCAAGAGTTTGCAAGAGTTTGAGCTTCAACTAGCCTATATTCACTGAACTGTTGTCATTTCTGTAACAAGTTGCGTTCTTGTCAGCTTGCAAAATGTAATAAACGAATATTGATGATGAAGACTTTGTCTCGTTAGCCACGTTACAAAATTGATGTTTAGTTATAGGCCTATTGTAGCAAAAATTCTTCTAATGTAAACTGAACTGCTTTAGGCCTACTACCGTTAGTAAATTAATAGGAGTATGCCTCGTGATCTAAATTTTTAACATTTCTCAAGACCACACGAAGCGGCATCAGAGACCGAGGCGGTGGTGTGTTCGTCCCTGCCGAGGTTAATTAGACAGGTTGTCACTTACACTCGTTGTCCGTTATTGGCGTAGGCCTACGCCTATAATATTATTGGGTGGTCCAGCAGCCTGCTAAGTTTATATCTGGGACTATTATAAAGTTTTAGGGCCTAATCCCACGTTCCATGGCCACTCTTGAGTCTTTTCGTTGGCAGTAGGTCTAATTGAATCCATCGAACCTGGAACTATTATTACGGATTATTATTCTGTAATAATAGTTCCAGATCGAACACTGATTGAAAAAATTCTAGCCGTGACACAGAGACGTTGAGCATCTTAGTTGACAGTGTCGTTAATTTAATGGTTAAAATAGATGTACAGTTGTCAGCTATGCAGAGCCTGAACTGGTCGAGCAGCTTTAAGAGCCATGTTAAAAATCACATGGATAGGGAGGGGGTCATGACAATTTGAGATGAGTTTTCTAGCTGACCAAAATTATGTAGGCCTACAGTTAAAATATGGGACTACGTCAAAATAAATTGAAGTTATTTGTGACTTATAGAAAAGTAGCCATGCATAAAATGTCTGGTAGGCCTACTATAGAATGCTACATAAAATGCAAGTGCCTTAGGACTACCAAAACCACGACTAGGCTTACCATCCAAGTAGCCTATCTCCACTGTCTCTTAGAACTATTACGAAAACGACCAGATCCGGTTTGCACAGATAGCATGCACCCATCTTGAAAAATGTGAGATGCGAGACAAAGTTAGTGCACAAACATCATCGAAACATCGTTAATTTTGTTTAAAAGTAACTTTAGTTGACCCTGTTTCTATAACTACTGTGTATCATTGTTTTGAATGTCTTCGAGCAGTCCCCGGTACACATATTTTGGGTAACCCATCTTGTGAACAATAATATACAGGGAGTTACTCTAGTTTCAAAGCCAATAAAATCACACAGTGTCTCTCCCAATGCAACCAAGTGTCACTAGTCAACTTACTGTAGCCAGTCAAAACTTCTCCATTGTTCCTCCGTGAAATAATGGAACCCTAAGAAATGAAGTGTTGCCAATTACACGTATCCCACTCACTTCGAAACGTGCTTTCAAAATACAATACACGGTTATACACCAGAGCGGTCACAAACTCCAAAGGCAGTTAAGACCACTAGAAAAAAGGGGATAGGAATCATTGGATGGAGAGAAGATAGGAAAAAGGATTCAAATCCTGAACGTCTCAGTTAAATGCTAGCATGCTCACTGCGAATCTGTCAAATGCATGTAACTACATTAACATTGTCATGAATTCTTCACGCTAGACATGCTAAGTTATTTATTTATGGCTCTCAATACTAACACCAAGTGACGTCTCCCCATGGATGCTGTACAAAATTACAGGACAAATATATTCCTATCAAAATCTAGAAAAAAATCTTCTCAAGCAACAGTTTATTTTAAACATCAAGAATAAAGCCTAAAACTACAGTCAAAATAAATTGAAAACTCAGATGTGCTTATGCACTTATGATTAGTTGGAAGCTTGATTACTACATGGAAATGTGACAATTTTTAACCATCTCCAATGTTTGATCTTACTCTATGCAACGATTCACAAGAGCAGCAAAAGCCGCATCGTTAAGTTAGAATCTGAAAACGATGGAGATAGCCAGATAATCAATACAATCTTAACATCACCACAAAATAACATTTTAATTTCTTAACGTTCACTCGGGAATGTTAAGATCAGGCATTTAGTAATAAAGTTCAATTGATGAGAAACTGCACATAATTATTTCAAGCAAAAATTACACACAAAAACTATTTTGCAAGATAAACATAACTGGCACAGTTGTTATACACAATTTTTGATTCAACATTACTCAACAGAATAGCTGAATGTATTAAATTGATTAATTCAAAAAGTTGCACCAAAAATTGCGTTACATGATTATTTCAGTAAAGTTAATTTTCAGTTATCGGTTAGTATTAATTTATTATGCTTTACACAGGCAAAACTTGATGTCTGCAAAACGTCCTTGCAATGCTAAATATAAAAATTGAACATATAACCCTAACCTTTACCAATTAATTATAGAGATGGGTTTCTTCGTTCATACATATCGGATAAACGGATAAAGTTAGCACACTTCTCTATTCGAAGCCAGGTTTGAAATTTATTCTGCAAAAACCGTTTTGCAGTAGTAATCTCAACAGAAGATGTTAATAATGTTCTTTGATATCCATGAGTAGCTGCCACTCAATGTTTCTGTTTCTACTTCTTGGGCTCCTTCTCTTTATCCTTTTTGCCCTTGAAGACATTTCCAAAGAAACTATGCTTCTTCTTGTCTTTGTCTGGCTTAGCGGCAACCGGAGGCTTGGCACCATATTCGAGTGTGGCAGCTTGAGTCGGATGGGAAGATTGTGGAGGAGCCGTACCATACGGAAGGGTGCTGGCTTCAGAGTGTGCACCTCCTTGTTGTTGAGAACTGTAACGTGCCGGGTAGACCTGTTCCTGTTGGTAGCCGCTATGCTGACTGTAGCTACCACTATCATATGCAGGTGCAGCACTTACACGATGGGCACTCACTTGTGACCTGTAGCCAGGACCCTGAAGCACAAGAAAGAAAATTCTAGTGTATCAGAATAGTAAACTCACTGTTTACTAGACGATAATATAACCTTTTTGCAGATTTTTCGTTATGCCTTTCATACGTTTTAAAATTACTTTAATACATTAATTAGGAAAGAATTCATTCAGTCATTCATTTTGAACATTTATATAGCGCCCCTGCAAGAAAACTACTCAGAGGCGCTCAATTGATTATATACTGGCAGTCACTTTAAGTGCACTCTCATCAAAAATGAACTTTGTTCAGATATTGTATGAAACGACGAAACAATCTGACGTACAGACTCAGTGAAACAATCCTAAGATCAGAACGACATACTAAATAGCTAAGAACACTAAATTTTGCAAAAAAGGGCAAACAAATCAATAGTTCATCATGTTTCTGGTGCTTTTACAGTGCTAGAGACTAAGTAAAGGAAAGATTGTCTCATACAGACAAAATGACTTTAGCGACGACAGTATTAGTCTTCGATGCAATTTATTGAACACTCGCTAATAAAAAGTTAGATAATGCAACTTCTTAGTGAATTCTAGTTATCTGAGCAATGCCGATTGCCTCCTGCTGATGAACTTTTGTGTTATTAATCAACTTCAAAACCATTTGCCGGGTATTTTAAAAGTGCTCCTATTAAGTATGAGGGTGTGAATTTAATATGTATTATCTAGTCTATGCTAATTATAGTAAATGACAGGAATGTAATGTTATATGCTAACCTGTTCTTCCGAATGTCTGTCGTCATACCGTCCTGCAGCAATACAAAAATCAGTGTACAATCACACTGCAAAAATATAATTTAATACATTACACAGTAAAACTTAATGTACATATTCCCCAACCAAGCCCAACACACCAACAGCATCCAAGACAACAGTCGTAGAATATACTTTAATCTAACTTGAGAACAATATGAATTAAATCCAATTTTAAACAGAATTATATAAATTAAAACTAAAACATGTCGAGCAGCAACAGTTTCATGTTAACACAACAACTCTCCAAGACACCAACTCTCCAAGAAACCGATGAAATGGTGGCATGTAGATGTGGGGCATGGTAGTGTAGTGGTGAAGGTCGCCACCTTGCAACAGAAGGGTTGCAGGTCCGAATCCCATCCACCGCGTAGGGACCTTTAGCAAGTCCTTCACTCACAATTGCTGAAGCGCTTTGGCGTGTAAAACTCCGACAAACCTTCGGGCTGTAGTCGGGACCACCTCTGAATAGTAGTGGACTGCAAGAGGCGGTATAGAAATACACACATACATACATACATATACAAATCACTGTTATGAATGAATGTTCAAACATAACGATGTTCTCGCTGTTGCGTTTGCCTCTGTAGCGCTCGATTCTCGTGAAGTTGACGCCGTACAATGTTGTCACGATCTCGAGACGCGTACGGACCTCGACGCGATGATCGTCTTTCTTATCGGCGGACGTTACGAGTACCGTCGAAAGGTTTCACAGTCGAGCGACGAGGCCGTCAACGTCTACATACCGGACTCGGTCAACACCGGAAGTCGGATGTTGCCCGGTCGACAGAGCTTTCCCAACAACCTGCTTAAGTCGTTGACGTTTGACGCCCCGCCGCCGTCGATGATCCCGAACACGCCAACGTTGACCGTAAGGCCTCGTACCAGCGGCGTGGGGTCTGTGTTGGGGGCTGAGGCCGCCGGCCCAAAGGAACTCGCGGGGTCGCGGAGAACTTGCCCGATTTGCAATGTAACTTTCCCGACGACTGAAACGCTCGATGCATTCGAACTTCACGTGCAAAGGCACTTTGTGGAGGATTGAACTCGCCTTTGTTATCGCAGATTTAATTTTTTTATGAGCTTGGCTCAAAGAGCGAAAGTTGATATGCGAAGAATTTGTGATGTCTTTCGTTTTGTAAGGTAAAGAAGTCGATACATTGATGACGATAGCGTTTTGGGTTAACGCAATTATTTACATGAAAAGACTTGAGCGATGTGCTTGTAGGCGCTATTTCTGTGTGTTGTACGATGCATTTGAATTGGGTGTTGCAGACTCAAGAGACGGTTAGGCACTTTCCCGAATGTAAAAGTGATTCAATGATCGAGTACATTAATGCATCTGAAATGTTAATTCCATTTCTTATGTAATGCAACAAGAGTGGATTATGTGAACGTAATCTTTCATGAAATAATCAAGTACACGTATTGAGCGCCGTTTTTCACTTATTTCTGACGTTTAAACTATACACGATGTGATTGGTGATGTCCATATTTATTCTTCATGATGCAGGGATTTATGTAGCAATTTATTAAGACAGTCAAACATCTGGTTTGGCAGACTACTAGATTAAGTAATGAATAGTATGTTATTCACATTACGGTATTGAAATCTGGAATCCTTGCCATTATGTTGAGTTTATTGTGTGAGCTAAATTGACCTTAATTGCAGATTATTAATAATAAATTCTGATTGAACTTCATCATAAGGATGTCTAGGTGAGTTTTTGCTAAAACACTAATGGCTATCATTGTTTATCATCGAGAAAGACTATTTTTTTTCCAGATTTGCAAGACATTAATAAAGCGTACATTTCTATTGTGTGTGGGGCACTAGTGGTTACAGTGCTTGGCTGTCGAATAAAAGATCGGGGTTCATATCTGGACCATTGCAGAAATTTGTATGTATGTATATTCGTTTAATGCAAGAAAACACTCTGACAATAACTCAGAATATGTTTACAAGATAGTAACTAAATTAAAAGAAGTACTTTAGTAGTTTAAATTATAATTGTCATTGTTTATAGTTTATTTTTAGAAAGTAAATATATATTTTTGTATAGGGATGAATTGTGAGGAATGAATTTTGGAGGAAATGTGTGATTATGGTCTCTGGGCCTCAATTGCTGGGTTGAGGGTGGTCGGAGGGGAGGAAGGAATTGATGTAAGACATGTTGTGTTGAGATTTCAGTGCCCCTAAGTGTCTTCAACTGTTCTTTTCCCTTTCACTGATACGAGTGTTTTCCACTGACTACAGAAATCCAAAATCTTCCAGCTGTGATTATCACAGTTAGGCCTATCTGTTTGATTTCCTTCTGAAACGCCTTGGTCTTGGATTTTGCGCTCTTGAATAATATGAGCTGGTCTCCTTGAAGAAGCTTTTGCATGGTTCTGAGAAATTTACGGTACATTTTACATTGCATTTACTTCCTACAATAATAGGCCGCGATCAAGAAGAGAGACTTTAAGGCAGAATGCGTCTTGTCCTTTGTAGAAATTTCTGATAACCTATTGATAAAGTGACAGCTCCATACAAGTAAAATACTAGGCCTATGAACGTCTAATGATTGTATAAGTGACAAATAGTGCATTGAACCACCGTATACTGTGAATGAACGTAAAGCATAACTAATTTTCATAAAATTAATGAATAATAATAATTATTCGTAGTTAAATGAATAAGCTGTGCATCCCGTATTTTAATATCCATTTCCCGCAGACATGACGTTGACAGGGCTTCCGCTGCTTGGGAAATGCTCCACGATTTTGTGGTTTGTTTTGGGGACGATTTAGATGAACCTGGAGTGTTTTACCAAGGACACTGTTCTTATAGTTGTATAGATTACATTCACGATTACATGCTAGCGTAATACATTAGATGCAATTCACAGCGTAACTTTTACAGCGTATATTTCTACTACGATTTTGCGATTTTGGTTTTTAAAATGGTCTTGTGACTCTTCAAACTTGACAGTGGGATCAATAATAATTATCATAAGGACAGTGATGAAAGTGGATTTCATTTAATTCTCGATTTTCCTTAATAAAAACTTATTTATTAAGAATAAAATTCAGACAGAAAGCAAACGCGAAAATGAATGACCGAAAAGCGGAGCTGGAACGCAAGAAGGCGAAGCTGGAGCAAATGAGGGCAGAGAGGAAAAGGAAGCAAGAGGTTGGTAGCAGCAGCGAATAGTCTTCTGGCGCTACATAAATTCCTAGGATTTTACAGCGCATTTAGTAGAATGTATGTATTCAATTACATTTCCTGCTCCACGGTGTCAGTTTTTTTGTTTTAGTTGTGTAGTGTTGTAATCCTCTGGACTTTCGGCTTCTAAATAATTCGTCATTAATTAGTCATCGATGATATAAATACTCAACTTACAACTCGCCTGGCGAATGAAGAATGAGTCGATCTGAAGGGGTCTTGCATAAATTGAATTCAGGCTGTAAGCGCTCCAGTGTGTTATTCCATTACTCTAACCTTCCTAGCTATGGGACGTGGTAGTGTAGTGGTTGCGAAGGTTCGAATCCCACCCACCGTGTAAGGACCTTTAGCAAGGCCTTCACTCACAATTGCTCGTTGCGCTTCGGCATGTAAAACTCCGACACACCTTCGGGATGTAGTTGGGACCGCCTCTGAATAGTAGTAAACTGTAAGAGGCAGTATAGAAATACAGACATACATACATGCATACATACTTAATCTGAGTTGTCGTCGTGTTTCAGGAGTCGCAGCTGGACGTGACCGCATCGGCAAGTGGCGGGACGCCGCCTCCCAAGGACCTCAGGAACGAGACAGAGGAACTGCTGAAGGAAATCGGAATTCCCCTCTCGTGTAAATCTTACATTGCTATGACGCTAGTTACATGATCCGTAATTGGTTGTACGTAACGTGTGGAAGTGGTTGTGGGCGTGAATACGTAATGTAACAGTTATAATTGTAATAAATAAATGCATTTCGTTTAGTGTGGCGACGGTAGTTGCATCGAGAAGGGCGTCTTACGATACAGTAAAATGACTGAGAAGGCATTTTTAAAAAGATCTATGTCTTTAGAGATCTATGTCTCTACAACTATTCTACAGTTCAAATCAAAACATTCCCTGTACTATGATTAATTGACTAGGAATGCAGCTCTACGCCCTGCCCCTACGTAGCAGCCGGTGATTCGATTTCATAATCTTCATTGTTGTCTTTTCGTGGTAGCGGATACTGGACATATGCAGCAGAGAGCAGCGGCCGCCGTGGAAAGCAAGCCGTCCGATGGATCTGGAACCTTACAGGAATCGGTCTTTGCGTAAGTCCTCGAGTAATTTCTCATATCTGGTGGACTCGATGTGCGATCTTAACTGGCAGTATCACAATTTTATATTGCCAATCAAAGATGACCGTAACTATATATCGCGAGTCCTCTACAACAGTTTGCTTAGGTAGTTGGATCCTCCCCTAAATTGAACTGCTTATACATTTGCTTTCCAATGATTAAAATCTATTTATATATGTTAACCTTACGTACTCTGTAACTTGTTGCGGTTGACAGCTTGTTTTGTTAATAAACGAATATATATATACTGTTTCTGCCACCTGTCTTAACCTATCTTTTTTCACCGGCCCAACTCACTGGAGCACCTGTGATTATTCGGTTAAGAAATCTATAAATCGAATAGAATGGTGGAACTTTATTACACGAATAGACAAACAGACAAGACAGATGTTTTGAGTGACAGAAGAAGTGAATTAATTAACTGATGCACTCATGAATAATTCATTAAATGAGTAAATTAATTAATCAATGTACTAATCAATAATTAATTAAATGAATGATTCAACCAATCAATCAATTAAGCAGCTAGTGATTGATTGATCGAATTTAACAAGAATCTAAGTAAGAATGTAATTGGATGTTTTTCCGTAGAGCGAAGAAGCTGTCCGTGTTGTCGTTTTCGAAGGTGACTCAGACGAACTTGGTGCCAAAGGACGTTGTTCTGTACAACAAGGAAACGCAGACTCCGAAAGAAACGGTTGAAAGAGAAGGTAGGCTGTTGGCACCTCTTCGTTCCCTTACATATCGAGAGATTTCATGCACTATTCATAAAGATGAAATGGCTACAGTGTTTACATTGGTAACAGATTGTTCCGGATTTTTTACTCCGTCTATGTAGAGAAGGAGATCAAGGGGATTCAGAAGAAAAGCAAACACTCTTATCAGTTAAAGGGAAAAGAACACTTTGAAGATACTTAGGGGCACTGAAATCTCAACACAAATTTCTGCAATGGTCCAGATTTGAACCCCGATCTTCTGATCGACAGCCAAGCACTGTAACGATTTGAGCACCACACACATCTTGAGATGACAATCAGTTGGATTGAGCGATGCGTGTGGTTAAATCGCAGACATTAGAACTTGCATCGGCGTGTGTTTGTGTACGTACGTCTCGTGGACTGTGCATGCTTGTGCCGTGTGCGTTTGGTGTAGTCTACGAGATATTCACTATCATCTTCAAACAACAAATTCACGACCATATGTAGAAAAGGACGGGATCATCGACTGTTCAATGAATAGCGTTCTGGGCAATCGATTGAGAATTCCCCGATCCAATTCAACAGTTATAAATATTGGCGTCGGAAGACTGTTCCAGGAGTGTGAGCCAGTGACGCGAAACGCCCAATCACGCATCCGTTTCTGTATTGCTTGCGTAAATAATAGTAAAATAGTTCATTTGATATTGAACCATGAGGATTGACCATTATTCCACTATTATCGTAATCTGTAAGTTCCTGGGGCAATTCAGTTTCCCTTGCGGCACAAAAAGTAATAATAATAATAATAATAGGCAATTATAATTAATAAATCTCTGCACTCATACCTGTAATCTAGATCGGACAGGATAGATCAATTATTTCTTCTACTTTGCGAGCGGCTCTGTCTGTAACAGTTGCATTTCAAACTACAGTGGGTTCTTCTTGCGTTTGTTTTCTCTCGGAAAGTGCGACCACTGGATTATTACGGTGAGGAAATAGTATCATAAGCTCAGGTCGGTTACGGTCTTGTTGCTTTTGCTTTACCTTACGGAGGATTTGAGCAATGCTCGTTCCTTCCTAACGTCTCCGACTTCTGACGAGATAGCTGACCCGGAGTGGTTTAGTTTCTTTTCTGGTTTTTTTTGCGGTGGTGGTGTTTTATTTCCAACGTTTTGTGCTTCCCGTGGTTGGTCGAAATGTAAGTCTTATCTCCCTGTGTGTCTGGTGCAACTTCGCCTCGAAACATTTCTGCAATTGATTGGCGGAAAATTATTACAAGTCGAAGTTTGAAAATTGTGAAGCGTTTGTATGTATGTATATTCGACTAGTCGTTTTTTGTAAAGCCAGTTGGCAAATCAGAGCAGGTTACATAAAAATCATAAAATTCACGACAGGTTCAATTGTAGCCGCTGTAGCTTTTCAACTGTTCAGTATGCTGTTCAATCTTTGCAACAGAAGTGTACAATTATTCTACGATTGTAACATCAATTGTGAACGTAAACAGTAGTAACTGCCGAGTAATATTTACAGAAATCTCAAATTATCTATGTAATGTCAATATACCCAACGGATATTTGAACATTCAACATAAATTGCTCAGTTATAAAAAAACAATTTTTGCAAATTGCAGTCACACAGGGATGATTCAATGATAATTTTCGGCTCCTTTTCTACTCAAACAATTCAGTTGCGCTTTTTCGACATTACAACCTTACTCGTTCACCTTATTCATGTCGCATTCCAACAGTATTCACTATTCGCGTTACGCTTGTCACGTGTCATTTACCCGCGGACTTGGTTTGAATGAGTCGAGGATTTTGTGGTGGTGGCATTTTCGAGTTTCCATCTCTTTTGAATTTTGCTGTGATAAACTGTCGTGTTGTTGTCTGCGTGAAACTGAAGTGTGTTCCTTGTGACTATGTATATATTTGCCATCTACAAAAGTAAAATCAAACGCGCCTTCCCACTGGCGTCCAAGACGACCGACTGGTCTTACGGATGTTAAACGTAGTTTTCGTTAAATTTTGATTGAAGTAACATATATCAGTTCTTTCTCGGGCTAATCAGATCCGTAGCGGCAGATGCTACGATGTTGAAAATAACTTTGCTGTGTGTTTGAATTGCTCCGGACGCATTCAAAATTGAGTAGGGAGTTACCGCGGATATAACACGCACGGCTCACCAAAGTTTCTCTATCCTCACTTGGAGTGGGACGATGATTTCGGTTTTACTCCAGGTAGGTGGCAAACGTATACCCCGTGTGTGATGCTCGCATGGCTGTTGTTTCCAGCTTCGTTTTCTGTTCCTTCTTCCGACCCGACCTATTTCGAGGGAGGGAGAGATCGACTTGTTCGGTCCAGACTTTTATTTTGAGCGACTTTGCCGTCTTTTGAGACTTCATTTTGCAGTTTTCTTTCAGTGTGTTTTAGCGTTGTTTGGAAGTGAATTTCTTAGATCTTCTAGTTTCCAGTTTCGACGTTGCAGCTTCTGTTTTTTTGGCATGATCATTGGAATGTGCTTTGAAGTGGAATGAAATGTAGCTGAGATTTAGAAGATTCTATCTGCTCTTTACCGTATTTTATGCCATTTTTTTACTCTTAAATAGTGAAGTATTTTACCCACGACTAAATTAAACAATGTTTTATCGATGATGAGTGGAATATCTGGCTCTGAATAGTGGAATATTTGTTGTCTAATGACTAATGCGATATTTTTCCGTGACCCATCTGGTGTTATGCCGTGTATTATTCAGTGTAATTTTTATTATTAGAAGTTTCTGCTCACTGAGATGTTACTACTTAACCGATCTTGATTATCAGGAGTTGTCTTTGCGCGTCATTTCCTACGAAGTTGTTGTTTCTTTCTGTCTTTCTCAGGCATTCTATTACTACACTGCTTACAGTTTCATTAATTTTTAGCTCACTTTTCTGTGTGCTAAATTCTGCTCCTAAGCTTTTGATTTTTTTTTAATTCAACTTATTTCTCAAAATGCATTTTTGTTGAGTCGTTGAAGTTGTCATGTTACCATGTGGGGCGCGGTAGTGTAGTGGTGAAGGTCGCCGCCTTGCAACCGAAGGGTTGCGGGTTCGAATCCCACCCGCCGCGTAAGGACCTTGAGCAAGTCCTTCACTGACAATTGCTCGTGGCGCTTCGGCATGTAAACTCCGACACACCTGGGCTGTAGTCGGGACCGCTTCTGAGTAGTAGGAGAAGACTTGAAGGGGCGGTATAGAAATGTGTGAATAAATAAATAAATAAATGTACTAGTATAGAAACTACCTGGTTCTTCAGATGACGATTATGGTGTGACACAATGATAGACGTACTTATAGGGCGACTGTAATAATTAAAAGAGGTGTGAAAGTCTCCGTTGTATTGGGATTGCATCATCACAGGAACTGTTGCTCACAGTTTGTGAGATGCGGCGGCGTAGTGTGATGGTAGCCGCCTTGCGTCCAAAGGGTCGCCGGTTCGATTCATACCCAAGCCGGTGAATCCCAAAACCAGCAAGTCCTTCACTCACAGGGGCTCGTGGCTCTTCGGCGTGTCAACTATGACACACCTCTAGGCTGTAGTCAGGTCCACCTCTGAGTAGCGTGAATTTGAAGATGCAGTACAGAAATAAACAAATAATAATTATGAGATTTGAATGCACCCTTTCTGTTAACCTTCTTATTGCATGAGCGAGAATTGCCATGGCTAATAACGTCTCAAGGTCTTATTTTCATCAACTATTTTACATGGTGCTCACCTCCGCACCCCTGTTTCATCCAAAGTTATTAGTTTGGGTGATTGAATAAAGGAATATTGATCATCTATTGATTGGACTTTTGTTGTCTTAATTAAGACCTCTCCTTTCACTCAGAGCACACCTGTGAATGAGGCGCTTTAGACATCTACAGATACAATGCCATGACGTAGTGACTTTTGCCTTTTAGTTTATTAAAAGTATAGGTCACGAGTCAATTTGTTTGTAATTTCACAGTTTAGCGCTATTTATTATTATGTGTGCTTCATAAGACAAGAATTGCAGAAGCAAATCTACGCAACGAAGAACGATCTCGTCTTTAGGACCATATGTTTGTGGTGACTATCTCCTTGCTTCCCTGTGATTCTTCCGTTTCTATCTGTTGTCTCCTGAAGACCTAAGTCGTGAGCGCTTCTGAGCAGAGATATTGAAACACTTTGGGTGCTTCATATAGATCTTGTTGATTAATTGATTGATTGAATGGAATTAGGATAACGAATTTGAATGTTGATAATAGAACAAGAAGTGGAATAATGAATCGAATTGTTCATTTTTGAAAAGATGAAGCGATAATATAGTAGTTTATTATTTATATATCAGCTTTATACTTAACAGTTATGTTCATAACTATATGTTATATAATAAGTAGAGCTTTAAACTATGAAATTATCCACTTCTGCGATGATACTGTGCCAGATGTTTTCTTATATGAGTGCAGGACATGACGTTTCAGCATGTTAACACCAACATAGGGCGTGCGTCTGATTTTGGTGAGCGCCTCTGAGTAGAAACCTTGAAGGGGCGCTATATAAATTTCGATTGATTGATTGAAATGCCTGAGTTAGGTTGAGTTTTGCATTTTTAAATCAAAGGCTACACTTGATTTCCAATGTTTACCTACATTATATTCATTGTAATAAGAATCGCCTGCTAACTGTGACGAACCTGTTGAACAGCCTTTGAAAATAATTAACACCCAGCTCTGACGTATGTTGATTCAGATGAGGACAATGAATCGCTGGAGGTGGGCGTCGACACCCCGCCCCCGATTCCCGGGTCGCACAGGATGCCCCAGACGATGATGCACAAACCGACCGAAACGCCCGAGGACATGGTCGGTGGCCCGGCCGTGGAAGAGAAACCAGGTGGGAGAACATTATGTGTTTTACTGTTGTTATTACACGTTATTTACGGTTGTTATTACCTGTTGTTATTACGTGTAATTTACAGTTGATGTTATTTGTTATTTACGGTTCACTACGTGTTATTTACATTTTTTATTACGTGTTATTTACGGTACAATTATGTGTTATTTGCGGTTATTACTATGTGCTAATTACGGTTGTTATTAAGTGTTATTTATGGTTGATATTACGTGTTATTTATGATTGATATTATGTGTTATTATTTATCGTTATTATTATGTGTTATTTACGGTTGTTTTTACGTGTTATTTACAGTTGATGTTACGTATAATTTACGGTTATTACTACGTGTTACTTGCGGTTTTTGTTACGTGTTATTTGCGGTTATTACTATGTGCTATTAACGGTTGTTATTACGTTTTATTTATGGTTCATATTACGTGTTATTTATGGTTGTTATTATGTGTTATTTACGGTTATTACTATGTGTTATTATCTATGTTTGTAAATGTAAAATGTAAATGTAAATCTCAATTTATATAGCATTATTAATATGACTATTGTTTGTAGTGGTGCGTGAGTTGAGCGAAGAGGAGCGTCGTAAGATCGTGATGTCTGAGGACTTTCTCAACTTCTTCAGTCGAGCGTCGGCCGTCGTCGAGCGAGCGATGTTCGAAGAGGTCGACATCTTCGCCGACTACTTTGGAACGGATGACGACGACCAACGCGGGTAACGGAACGACCCGTCTCACGTTCTTTTTTTCGGCTGGCTCCGTCTATGGAAATGCGGTAGTGTAGTGGTGAAGGTCGCCGCCTCGCAACCGAACGGTTGTGGGTTCGAATCCCACCCGCCGCGTAAGGACCT
>JAQFXW010000831.1:0-16785 GCA_034693945.1 Dendrobaena attemsi
GGGCTGTAGTCGGGACCGCTTCTGAATAGTAGGAGACTTGAAGGGGCGGTATAGAAATGTGTGAATAAATAAATAAATAAATAAAAATAAATTTCAATTTTCGTACATTTAATTCATTTAAATGTTTATCGTTATGTTCTGAATTTAGCTCTTCTCTCTGTGTGTGTTACCACGGATTACATGTATGTAGCGGATGAAGCGGTGCGTGATGTCAGCAGTTTGTGTGCTCACGCTGACTGTCTTCTTTTCTGCAGACATCGGTGTTTTGTTGTGATTTCTGTTGAATTGTTATAGCATTGTGCTGGGAGTGAGGTCTGTCAGTTGATTTGTTTTAAGAGAGGTGGTATCCTGATATTAACAAGCGTACATTACTTTACCATAATATAATTCAGTTGATCCTTGTCTTCTGATCTTCTGACAATCGATTTGATTCTTAACCCTGTTGGTTTGGACATTCCCTCTGCCTTCATGTAAGCAGTGGTTTTGCTTATATTTTGAGTTGCGTTTTAGACATTCTTGAGCTGATTAATTCAATTTTATTCATTTGTTTGTGTTAATACTGCCGCTAGTTTCATTGTACTTGTGATGTTAGTTTTATTTTATGTGTGGGTCAGATGTTATGTGCTTGTTTATAATTTTGATAAAGTAGGGTCGACTCAGCCTTCCACTCCGACGGTCAGCGGTACAATGAGTAGCAATTTGACTGCGTAGGTAACCTTGGGTTCTGCGGAAAGATCCGGCCACTGTCCGCCGATGTATGGTAATACCACCTAAGGACTGATGGCTTAGCACCGGGCCCAGCCCTCACTTGTGAGTATTGGCAAGATGTATAGAGGATAGAGTTTCTGTTTTAGTTACTGGTGGATGAGGGTCTTGGCTTTGTCTGAGATCGGAGACTGGAATGAACTCGATCGTTTCTCGAAAAGCAAGAAATCGCCAATCGGTTACGAGGTGAGGAGAAGGTTTTGTCAGTTTAGACGTTGAATTTTATTACTTATTACTTATACTTATGTAGCTTATACAAGATCGTTGTTTACCACCGTGGAGCTATTCGCATATGATGAAGGTCGTCTGAAACAAAAGACAATTTCATATTATTTCTATTATTGTTAATCTGCATTTTAAGCCCAGTTGTTTAACAGCAGAGCATAAAATGGTTTTGTGTTGAGCAATCGTGAGCGAGGGATGTTGTTGGAGTTCCTTGCCTAGCAACCGTACACATTACGGGCTGTAATCGGGACCGCCTCTGAGTAGGATACTTGAAGGGGCGGTATAGAAATGTGTGAATAAATAAATAAATTACATTACGAGGTGAGCACTCCATGCCACAACAGCTACGGTGTCTGGCGAGATTTGGACGAGATTAACTTTTGATCGTCTTCTTATTTCTCTCGTTCTCTTTCAGCCATTTGTCGAGGTGTGTGTTAAGAACGGAAATGCGGCCGAGGCGCAGAAGTACATGGGTCGCGTGGCACCAGAACATCTCGTAAAGTGCTACATCAAACTAGGGTAGGTGTCTCTTCTTATCCCTTCCTCTGCCCTTGTGTCTTTGTGCGTCTGTCTGCATCTCCCTCTTCTCTAATTATTGATTAAAATCATTATAACAATAGAAACGTCTTTCTGCGAATATCCAACGCTTTAATGCAGTGTTGCTTTCAAAGGAACCTTTTTCAAAGCAGATGCTGAGTTCATTGTCGGTCATTCCAGAATATTGATGGCAGGAAGGTTTATGCATAAAATAGGTGTATCACTTTCTCTCCTCAATCTCTTTGTTACGTCGTCAAGCCCATCATTTATGGTGTTTAAAAAAAGCTACTACATGCGTTTTTAATCTGTAGCACCTAGCTAACACACCTGGGTAGAAAGTCAGTTATGTGGTTGTTATGGCAATTTGATTTGATTGTCTGGTACTGTCAGTTAAAGCATTGACTGTACTTTCAGTATTTCAGATTGATTATTTCATGTTTGAGAGGTCCGTAGTTAGTTGGATCTAGATCCTTCTGAGATTCCTTTTGTTGCCATAGATAGTTACTTCATGTTATTGTGTTTTTGTTGCCTGTAGCTTAAAATGGCTTCAATAAAAGTTGATTGATTAATGGAGGAACGTGATGCGTTTTCTTCCAACAGGCACTTTGAGCAGGCTGCCGAAAGCGCATTCCAAAGTAAGAACCTCGAAGACTTGAATCTCGTCTTGTCCAGGTGCGCTCCGTCGAACCGATCGCTTCTCGACAAGATCCAGTCCATGAGAACGCAACTCATGTCCAAGTAGTGGAACCACTCGTCAGCGGACTTCTGTCCAAGTGAAGGCGGATAAGAGACGTGGTAAGCAGTCCACAGAGGACGAGGACTTTCACCGATGGACGCTTTTCAGCGCGGTCCCATTTGTTCACCGTTGTTGATGTACGTTTCTGTGAAGATTTATGATCGGTCTGCTCAAATTGCTTAATCTGTAAATAATTGACAATGAAAATGTATTCTGCTGAATTGTGTAGCAGTAACTAGCGGACTGTGAGCGTAAATGGAGAATGTCGCACAGTAATTCATTCCATTTGCCACCGGGGCTGTGAGCTCAATCAAATAACTCTTCATTTAGCCGCATGCTACTCCAAGATGGCTACTAGCAGCCCGACTCTCGCGACGTCAAGTATCTGGACATATGACATTGGTCAAGTGTGTAGTCTGACCCGCTGTAGGTAATCCCAGAGACCTTTTCCTATTTGATTAGCTGTTCTTGTGCTTTCTGAATAATCGTTCTGCTGTCCAACCTGTGGCCTGCCAGTTGGTTTTAAGTGGCACCAGAGCTGGCTAAACTTCAGCGATTTTGTGCTGATATGATGCAAGATAAAGTCTCTGGCCTACTTTGGGTGCTATTGATTTGTAACTTGGTTCACTAATTGAAAATGTGAACACTGAGATCCTCTTTAACGCAGACATAAGACTACTTGCAATTATCGTTCCGCAGTACTGCTAACACATACAAAAATGATGAATACAAACGTCAGTTGTTTCTGTGATTTATCTGATGCAGACCTCAATTTCAAGAACAATGCCTTTGGTGGCATGCGGTGTCAAAAAAGTTGGTCAGCACTGCTCTGAGACTTTGATTGAGTGTATGCAATCCAGAAACAGAGGCTGATCCAGACAAGCAGTTAAACTTTACAGTTCTAGGCTTTGATGAGCTTCCAATGGATCTGTGCCATTGTCTTATCACAAGCGCTAAATGAACTTGCGAACAGGACACAAGCCACTTTTTAAGCAACCTAGTAAATTACGGGTATATTTGAACAGATGTAATGCTAATTGAACTCTGTTAGTGCCGCACAAAAACCAGAATTATACAGAATTCACAGAAGTAGTAGGCCAGAGAAGCTGGTTTAAATAGAATGTAAGAAACAAAGCTCATTTCTGTCTATTTTATTCACTTCCAAATATTAACAGTACTTGTCTAGCGCATCAATGCATTTTTTACATCCGCTTTGGTTACCACGACTAATGTCACAAATAACTAATACAAATAAATGATACAGTAGAATTTTTAAATTGCCCCAAAACAATTAGATCTCGGTTAACAAAGAAAATTAACACAACGCCCTGTTTGTGTAAAGTAACAAAATTGCCTAGAACAAAATTTACAGTTCTCGAATGTGGCGACAACAAACTATCGAAAAATATTTTCCTCTTTCTCGAAGAATTACATACGAATGAAAGATAACAGGTTATTACGCGAGTCGAATTAAACCGTTAGTAGCCATGCAGGGTGCCCAATTCATTTTGTTTTGCAACACTGCTGCCAAAGTGAATGAAGGCAGAGTTGAACTGAAGGGGGTCTTTCGTGAATAGAATTTCGGTTGTAGGTTCCTTGTGCCACTGTCCTATCCATTGCTCTAACCTCCTCCCCCTCAAAAAACAAGATGCTCTTCAGAAAGAGGCTGATAGAGGTGCTACATGAATGCCCGACCAATATAATAAGCAACTTTGGTAGAGCATATCTTGAAATGTAATTCGTTCAGGCCTCGTAGACTTTGATATAATAATAACCAACAGCAAAATACAGAAAATACATTTATTGGGAAATAATATTATTGCACCCACTTTAAACAACGTGCGACAATAGTATTAAGGTATAGTGACATACGACACGTTGCACTTAACACAATGCACCACCGCTTAGTGCTCAATTATCAATGGAAAACAATTATGTTGACACCTGAACATTGAATGGTGTGTAACTGTTGATAATTCAACTCCCGTTCGAGCTAAGGCAGCGAAAAAGGGTTTCATTCACATCTGACTTTTAGCAAAGACACCAGCAGGGCACAAAGAAGACTAAACTTCCCTATAATAAGTACAGCATCAAATAATCGAAATTTCTGTGTTTCTTCAAGATCCCTACTCACAAGTGCTCCAAACCCAGGCCAAGCGAAAAAAAATTTCTTCAGTAGCTGGTGAAATAAAACGTCATTGAAGTAGGTACTGAACAGAAAAGACTTGGTTGAAAGGTTGCTACAGAGACCCTAAACGAATTGTAAGTCAGAAATACGACCCTAGCTGCTACAACAGGAGTTGAATGTCATAGCCACCTCTTGGGCCAGCCAATCGTATATGAAGGTGGGTGGCCAGTCCTCTCCCTCGCCAGATCACCTTCCAACCTTTTGATGGGCATTAGACTACAGCTCAACATTTAGGTCTAATGCCTTCAATAGGCCAGATGTGGCGGGTGTAATCTCCCAATTCATACAGCGCCACTTAGAAACTAATTGCAAAGCACCAGCGTATACTTCACGAGCGCTGCGTCATATCAGAAGGGTTTGTCCAGAAATCGATGTCCGAGTCCGGTCGTCGCCCAACGATTCGAGGGGCCCCCAATTTAAAGTCACAACACAACACCAAATAACGTTGCATAACTTCCACCAGTGGCAGCAGCACACAGCTTTGCCGTGGAACTGCAATGCTACTAAGATATCACTGGATGAGAAAGCAGCTCTATGTAAAAGGTCCTACCGAAATGCCCTACATGCAGGAAATTGCTCAAACAATTCATCCTAAAGATAAACACCGGTGTGCGCGCGTATACACGAGTATGCAACTATGCGTGCATGACCACTGTACATTTTTACATACGTACATTAATTAGCAACAAAAAAACAATTACACGCAGTAACACTTAACGTTTTTGTTCGTTTAAGGGAGGTGCATCCACCTCTCATGAACAGCAAATAACTATAAAATTTATCTTTTGGAAAAATTCAACTTCGCTCAATCACTGCCAACATTGAAGCAAATAATAAAATGCAATAATGAGGATAATGTTGATTAATAATAAAATGTATCTTTTGGAAAAATTTAGCTTAGCTCAATCTCTGCCAACATTGAAGCAAATAATAAAATGCAATAATGAGGATAATGTTGATTAATAATAAAATGTATCTTTTGGGAAATTTAGCTTAGGTCGATCACTGCCAACATCGATACAATGGACGATATAATTCGAATGGCATTTGTAGATTTAAAATGTACCAACATAAGCGTAATATATAATATACGGCCAAATAGGAACGCATGAAACTTAAATGTGATTCTCGTGTCTACCAAAGTGATACACAGTCCACGAAAGCCAATGTTGAAATGCTCCCCATTACGTGTATCCATTCACATTGCTTCTCAATTTCTCATATTACTCTCCAAAAAGTATTGGGGTTCACCACACATACAGACAGAGCCAGATCAAGCATGAATACGACTAAATTTATAATAAAAATAATTATAATAATATTATTAATATTCATTCTCAATGGAGAGTTGGCGGAGTCTATTATCATTCCAGAATACTCATTTTCATTTGTGGTCTCTGGACAATTCTTTCTCGTAGCCCGAAGGATTATAAATACCTCGGGCATCAAAAAAATAATATTAATAATATCACAATATATTAATAATAAACTGACATAAATATAACAATGCCTGGTGTAAATATCACAAAGTAAAACGAAAGATGACAACAAAAACTTGAAAAGAAGCCAGATCTCACCAATATTTTCACAATCACAACTGACTGTGGCTACAATCGTGATGAAGATGATTTTAATAAAAAACAAGAAATAGAGTAAGCTCAGACAATGACCGAACCTCCAGACTTTACCACCACTCAGTAATAGTTGGGGCATGCAGCGGTGAAGGTTGCCGCCTTGCAACCGAAGGGTAGCAGGTTCGAATCCCACCCGCTGCATAGGGACCTTTAGCAAGTCCTTCGCTCACAATTTCTCAAGCGCATCGGCGTGTAAAAACTCCTGTGGGCTGTAGTCAGGACCACCTCTGAATAGTAGTGGTCTGTAAGAGGCGGTATAGAAATACAAGAAATACAATACAAATGCAATACAATGATCATTTTTGAATTCCTAAAGGATCAGAAGTAATAATATTAGTGATAATTCACCTTCGTCTCACGAATCGCGCTCCTAACGACAATTTATTACAAATTCTGAGGGATCATTGATATGTCTGGTGAAACAATAACAATAAAACTAATAATAATGGCTTTCAGCGGCACTTTCATAAGCCAGGAAATAGACGAATAGGGCCATTGCAGACTTCTATTTTAGGCATTAGATAAGTTCCCGAGGGATCATTTATACCTCGGGGCAACAACTTAAAAAGAAAATAATAATATTGATATTGTTATAATAATTATAATAATGTCAAGCGGTGAGAGCAGATTTGGTCACGTTTCGTGTTCAACACGTTTGACATTACATTAGCAACTTCAAAATACCAGACATCAATGTAGAAAAGATTCAACATAAGACCTGCTCACTCCACACACATAACACCAAGACATTGATGCTTTGAAATCGCAACGTAACAGCACATTGGACAGAAAACACATAAGACCATTTAAACCATCGGCAAAAAACCATTAACATGAGACCATCTAAATAATTAACAAAAGACCGTTTAAACCATTTAACATGGGACCCTTTGAAGAAAATGTGCAGAACAATCAATCAGAATGCATAATAAAGATTATTCTATAGACATCAGACTAATTGATTAGATAACCACATCTAAATAATTACATTTTAATCGTTCTTATGCAAGACTATGCAGCACCGCCGCTCACACGATGTGAGCCGAACCAGTTAGCTAGTCTAGGCAAAGTCTGACTACGTTAAAGAAATTCTTCTGGTTGAAATAAGGACACTTGTAATGTGCAAAGCTCATCACAAAGGCAAGCCACTGCCAAGGGGTTGTTCTTATAGAAGATGGGGGGAGATGCCCGTCAATGTCAACAGCCTAGATGGTAACTCCCAATGCAGTACGTCGATATCCGTTACGTGCAGCTAATGCTGCACAGTTCTCAAACACACACTTAGGTCTGTACTGCGATGTACCTCATTACAACATCTGTTGTAGGACCACGGACGACCGCAAAATGCCCCCCCCCCCCCCACACGCAGCTGCACAGGAAGATGGAGAAGGGTAAGCCCAAATTCGCAGAACACAGGAGGGTTCAAAGTAGGTCACATGTGCAGATGGCCTTCGTGGCAAACCCCAGCAATGTGCGACACGCCTGAAAAGGCTCCACGTGTAATATTACAAACTGTTACACATGAGTTTATAGACCATTACACGTAGAAACGTAACAAAAGCTAGAGCTTGAAGGAGACGGAAAACCGTCTCCGAAGGGTACAACCGTCTGGAAAAGGTTGCCCAGCATCCTACAACATCAGCTCCGTTACATCCAGTTCATAAACAGTTCAAATCCATCAGTTCGATCGCAGTTCTGTGTTGAAGCGGCGCTATATAAATTCTTGAAATGAATTGATCAAGAGATTAGTCAGCACGGTTAAATGTGTTCTCAACTGTCTCAGAGAAACCAGTCAGTTCTGCCAGATAACAGTAAACCAGTTTGTAACCAAACACACTGCATCACTGACAGCCATCAAGCCACAGATTTCCAAAGCAGAACAGTTGCATCAAGGCGTGCTTTCTTTAACCAAACAAGTGCTTAGTCTCAAGATGTGCGACCCAACACTCCTCAAAGTACAAGTCCAACCTTTGTCCTCTAGTCACAACGAAACCGCTAATCGAATTCCGAAAGCTGCTTACAGATTAAATATTTTTTGACTATTGTTTGCGTTTTAATTTTTTTTTTTAAATTAACATTTTATAATTCTTTTTACACTTTATTACAGTCGTTAATATCATAATAATTTACGAATCCTATCAGAATTAATATATAGGGTTATTTTTTTGGGACTGCATCAATCTGCAACTGAAGTGAGACGAAACGGTTGCAACGGTCTGTTTTCCTCTCATCCTTTTCATCAGTTGATTTCTTCATAAAGGAAAATCACGTCTCAGCTGTGGACGACAACACAACCGATCTGAAATCAAAACATGGACTTATTATATTGAATGGATTGATCGAAGCCACGATGAGTTCATTCGAGCAGCAATGCGTTCATTCGAGCAGTGATGAGTTCATTCGAGGAGCGCAATCGTCGACAGAATGACGTTCATACCGAACACGCATTCGTCGTTCTGCATCGGAGGCGTCGCTTCGCCCGTCTGCGCCGACTTCTCCAGTTCCTTGTGGACCCGGAACCTCGGAACGAACGCCTGAGACTCGACGCCGAGGTAGAGCTGATACGGAGAGTTCGGCTCAACGACATCCGACGGATCGGAGCTCGGCGATTTGATCTGCAGGGTCAGGTCACCGACGACGTCTGCGGCGAACCCGGCCGACGCCGCGACGCTCTGGCGCGAATCGCGGCCGGAGTTCTGCTCCCCGATCGGACGGAAGAGGCAGTTGGGGCGATTTGCGAGCGACTCTTCGGCGTGCAGTCGCTGCCCGTCGTCGAAGAGATCCTCGAGCTGGCGCACGATCGAGTTGCTCGGTTCGTAGATGTGTCGGATCGTTTCGGTCCGTGCGTCTTTCGTCGCGAGGAGATCGCAGCCGCGAACGTCTCTCGGGTCGAAGAAGGCGTATCGATAGACGAAGCGTCGAGGTATCTCGTCCTGGAAGGCCGAGTTCTCGGAAGGCACCAGTTTCGTAAGGACGACGTTGTCCTCGCTCCTTCCTGCCAATCGCCACAGACCGGCAGCATCGTCAGTGGAGGAGGAGACCTCCAGTCGGTTGGCCGCATCTGCCAACTGCCATTCAGCTGCCAGGTTCGTCTGCTGCGAATGCAAGTGGGAAAGTACTCCTCTGATTCGCCTGCACTCCGTCTGTTGTTTGTCCCATCTCGAGATCATCTGCTTCAGTTCGCCAGAGTCCGACTGCCATAGATCGACGTTGGAAGTCGACGTAAGTTCCCCGATCTCCTCCCCGTAGTGCAGTTCCCTATCCGACGTGGGGCGTCTGAAATATCCCGGGTCGGTCAGTCTTCGATCGAGAAAAATCTCAGAGTTTGACTGCTTGATATCGCCGAGCGATGACATCACATCGTCAAAATTCTCCGATTCTGATTTCTGACAACTCAAATCAAACAGCGAATTATCGAAGCTTTCCGAGTTACGGTGAGCCACATTCCAGTCCGATGTTCCCGCGTTCAAGATAACCGGCTTGTCCCCTCCTTGTTGCTTCCAGCATCCTTTCAAATTCCCCTCATCTCGTTGCTGCCCTTCCCAGATGGATTTTAGATTTCGACAGTCATTGTCTTGTTGACCAGCGTTCAACATCAGTAAGTTCTCTGAAGGAGGTTGTCGACCTGTCGCATCCCAGGCCATGTTCTCTAAATCTGGAGCCTGGTTATCCCAACAGGATCCCATCGTGTCCAGATTCTCCGAGCTGGATTGCTGTGATCCTTCCCAGATCGATTTAACTTCACTGAGATTGAGGAAGCTTCTGGGGTCGGTTTCTTGCTGATCAGGGCACATAGGCAACACCACCGCCGCCGCTCCATCCATTCCATTCCTATCCCACTGGAGTGACGCTCCTTTGGAACTCGCATCCAAGTCCGATTCCTTCTCTTCCCATATCGACTTCAGATTCTGGAAATCTCCAGGATCAGCTTCCAGGTGGTCTTGGTCAGATGCTACGTACTCCGCATCCGTTTGATTCACGACGTCCCAGTCGATCATCAACCCCTTCACGCTTTCCACTTCCGGTGGCTTTTCATCCCAAATGGACTTGAGATTCTGGAAACTGTCTTGGCCAGCATCTTCCTCTTCCTCTTGGATGGGTGCTTGCCTTATTAAATTGTTTGCTTCAGATGGTTCCACTTCCCAGCCCCTCAGATCTTCCACGTTACTTTCCCTCTCTCCCCAAAGAGATTCAAGCTGATCTAGGTTCTGAAAAGAGGCTTCTGCATCGTTTTCTTGTTGATCCGAGTCATACGTAAACCCCACGCCTGTTTCGCCATCGTTTGAATTCATATTCCAGATGGCTCCGATCAAACTTTCCAAGTTCTTCCGCTTTGCCATCCGCAGAGACTCGGCCTGATTTGGAAAATGCCTCACCTCATATTCCGCACACTCCGCAGCTACTCCGTGATTCGTATTAGACGTTGATTCACTTGCATTTCCTTCTAATTGTCCAACATCCCAACAAGAAGTCGGTCGTTCGCCGTCACTCCGTTTCCTCTCCCAAATCGCAGTCAGCAGCATGCACTTGTCAAGGTCAATTGTTGCATGAAGAGAACTACCCTCGTGCCTTGTGACATCTTCTCGCGTTAGTTCTTGATGGTCGTCCCGGTTGATTGTCGGCGGTCCATTAGGATTTCTCTCATCTCTGCGTCTCTCATCTTCCCACAAGAGTCTAACATCTGCAGAAATTGCCAAATTCGCTGCTCTACGGTCAACGCTTCCAGCACCCAGATCCAAGAAATTGTCCACAGTATTATCTGATATAGGCATCAGTCTGTCAAGGGTTGATTCTGGTCGCGAGCAGGGGGTCACATCTTTCGTAATTTCTGATTTTGAGGCCGCATCATCCCAGATGAATCTCAGCTCGATTAGATTCTCGACATTTCTTAAAGCGGCTTCTTCTTGGTCACAGTTTAAATGTGCTTCCAATAAATTCTCCACTTCGATTCTATTCCCTTCCCACGTCCGCTGCATTTCCTTCAGATTACTTAAATCCGTTCCCATCTGATTTCTTTCCCAGTTCTGCTGCTGTACCCCCATTGAACTTGTCGAACATGGCTCCTTCTCATCCCAAATGCATTTCAGTTTTGATAGATCTTTGCAACTGACCAGGTCAGCTGCCCGGTGGCCACACGTCGATGCAGCTAAATCAACAGCACAATCATCTGCCACATCATTAAAGTCCCAGTCTGCTTTCTTCAACCCATTCGAACTTTCGACGCAGAGTTCATTCCCTTCCCAAATTGATTTCAAACTGGCTAAATTTTTCAAATTGGCAGAATCCGAGTCTTCTTGATTACTGTCCGACACAAATGCTGCTGAATTGTCTCCTTGAATTTCATTAACTTGTCTGTTCATTCCTTTCGAACTCTTCTTCCCAACCCAAATTGATTCTAGTTCTTCAAAATTTTCAACCTCAACTGTTTGAAAGTTGTCCGTCGATTCCTTAAAGTTCTCCAGGTGCAGCGTCGGCTCTTCCAGATTTTCCACTCCACTTCGTTGTTGACCCCTGTGAGAAATCAGATCCGTACAACTCTCAGCGCCGGGTTGATGAAGGGTATTCCAGCTAGGCATTCCAGCATCAGTCCGAGGATCCTCCTGCTCATTCCAGTCGAATGTCAGCAAATCCTTTCTTGGATTTTCCTCATTCCCTCTCCAGTTTGCTATCCTCATTCCACCCATTCCACATTCAAGCCCAGGCGTTTGTTGATTCCAGTTCGGTGCAAGTCCCCTCGAACTCTCCAAACCACCGATTCCCCCAAAGGCAGTCTGAGCCTTTACCTGATCTGCATCCCATAAAACAGATACGTTCCGGTAATTCTCAGACCCTTCCAGATCACGGCTGGGCAGCAACTGACGCTGGACATCGCGTACGTTCAGTTGACCGAAAGACTCGGATAAACGTCCTTCCTTGAAATCAACTGATCCCAATTTCTTTGGTACGCGGTCTCCAGTCGAATCTATAAAATCGTCTGAACGCATTTCATCCCAGATCGACTTCAGCTTCTCAAACTTCTCCAAGTCATCGACCTCTTGCTGGCCACAGCTAAACGACGTTAGACCCGTTAAATTTCCCGCGTCAGGCAGATTCACATCCCAGACCGGCACAATACTTACGACATTCTCAGAACCACATTCCTCTAAATTCCTGTACAGCGTTGGTTCCTCTAGATCTTCGGAGTCGGTCTGAAAGCGGTCCGCTGCCTCTTCCTCCTCCTCGTCATAACTTTCGACATGCGGCTGCCCAGGATCCAAATCCGACAGCAGTCCCTTGCACTCGTCGTCTGCGACTGACAGACGCTCGGTGCTGCCGTAGCCGGCGGCGGAGTACGGCTTCGACATGTCGGACTCTGACGCATCGTCAGTAGCTTCTGAAGAATCGACAGACGACTGCGACGACTGAAATCTGGAATGTTTTCTACTGACGATATCGTCAATTCCAACCGGTGAAAAGGACGAGCAAGGCTCCGAAGGCATGGAAAACGACAGACCGAACAGATTGTCTCCATCGGAAGGCATTCTCCGTTTAGCCGCGCTCCTTTTCACCGCTTCCGCCGAGCGTGCGTCGGATATTCCATCAGCCAAGCTGTCACCGTCGAGAGAAGAATCGCTTGAAGATACGTCTGCTTCGTAATGAGCTTCAGAATTATGCGACGCATCATCATCAGAGCTCAACGACTGCGAGCCGCGATCCAAAGACGTTTCCTCTGCGCACTGCGAACCCGATTCGTGGCCGTGGGTCGAGCCCGACGTGTTGAGCCACAGCGAGTAGAAGTCTTCGTGTAAGGCCGATCGGAAGCTCTCGGCTGATGAAGAACGTTCTTCGTCTGAAGATAGAAGTCTCTCAAGCGTTTGCATCGATGGCGACAGACATTTGAGTTTTGATTCAGAAGGTACGATGCTCGAGAAGGCGGCAACTACGGTTTCTGCGATGTCTGCGTTAAACCAATGGTGGCAACTGCCATCGGATTCATCACAACTGCGTGCAATCAATGCAGATTGATCGCAAACACCAGGCAACGAAGGTATCCTGCACACGGCAGCAGGAGGCTTATTGCGAATTGTATCAGCTGAAGTAACTTTATCACAAACGTTGGCAGCTGATGCAGAAAAATCGACAGCTGCATAACCAGCTGAGCCGTATTCACCAGTTTCATCGCTGGCAAGATCAGGCAACACAGTCTTATCACAACTTTTCGAACCCAACGCAGCTTTCTTGGAAGCCGTAGTAGTAGTACTTGCCAAAGATGAGCCGCTGTTGAGCCAGATGTTAACAGAATTTCCTACAGAAACGCCCTGGCTCGACGACGGCCATGGAAACCCGTTTTCCGGAGTCCAAGCAAACGACTCCAGGACGTTGTTATTCTCCTCCAAGTGTTCTTTGAAACCGGACCACCGTTCCTCCGACTTGCGATCCGCATCTCCGTCCGGCCATATCTCCCGCAGACTACTTCGTCCGAAGACATTGTCAGCCGGACAGTAGCTACGCTGGAGAACATCTCCTTCGCCGAATGACCTACAACCGTAGTTTCCATCTTCTTTTCCAGATGGAACTTTGTTCGTGCTAATGCCATCAAATCTACCCGTAAAATCACCGGTACCCGCAGACGAATTCTGTAGGCAAGCGTTCATGACAAGTGCCGGCTCCGAAGAGAAGTGAGACCCTGAAAAAGAACACACACTTGAAATGCGACGAGGTAACATACTAATTGAAACTGATACAAGATAGTAAACATTTGTAATAAACTTTGCTTTACTTTCTAAAGCAAGCCATTTTGATCAATCCTCTGCAGACTACAAACTTTTAAGAAATCAATTAGCACCTAAAGAGATTCTATTCCATCACATTCAAATGCAATGTACAATAACTATTCGGTTTGCCCTGTGTTAGAATCTAGAGCTGCACAAAACTAAAAGTCTTTCAACCTGCAAAATGCTAAAAGCACAGACTTAACGATCATTCTCAAAAACCTATGCTCAATGAAATCTCAGTAAATCTTACTTAGCAATCTTTTCTAACAAATACAAACAATCAAACATTCTTCACAAAGTTTCTTTTAAAATTTCCATGAACACAGCACATGAAAAAATGGAACACGTGTCATGTAGATGCAAACATATGATTACATGACATTGTGAGCTGTGATATGTTTATTTATTTTTTATTTATTCACACATTTCTATACCGCCTCTTCAAGTCTCCTACTACTCAGAAGCGGTCCCGACTACAGCCCAGAGATGTGTCAGAGTTTTACATGTCAAAGCGCTTCAGCAACTGTGAGTGAAGAACTTGCTAAAGGTCCTTACGCGGCAGGTCGGATTCGAACCTGCAACCCATCGGTTACAAGGCGGCGACTTTCACCACTACACTACCGCGCCCCACATATAGTCTATAAGAGTCGTAATGTTTACCTTGCTTTTCAGACTGAAGCTCTTGATGTCCAGACGTTGCAACGGTTTCACGCACCACAGCCAGCTCAGAGGAGCCAGTCGTGCCACCTGCCTCCAACGCGGCGGCGCCAACGTCCACAAACGCGTACCGCGAGTCCGCCAGACGCTCGAGAGCCCTGTGGCACAGATCGCACGTGCAAGACATGCTGCTCTTGGCGCTGTTCGCCTGCTCCAGCAGACACCAGCGCCAACGACAGAAGTCTTCAAAGTTCAAGACGTGGTCGACGCCGAGGTCTTCCTGCCTGATCGCCAGATGGAGGTAGAGCATGTAGTCGTTCTCGCACGTACCCGCACGAGACGCGTCGCTCCCGACCGACTGGTTCGGATCGCGTGGGATGCAGTTCTGAACAGCTATATGCGCCAGAATTTCCGCGTCCGGCAGAAAGAGGGTCTGCGGCGCGCTCAGATCGGGGAAGAGGGGAATGAGAGATGCTGCGATCTGATTCATCAGATCCCGCTCGATTACGTCGGCGAGAAGGCGAAGAACGAGTTCGCACGAAGCGGCAGACGTCGAGTCGACGTCACGTACGCCGCCACGCGTCGTCGTAGCCAAGGCACAATCGCTCCGACCAAGTCGACACGACACCGACGCGGGAGAAGTCGGGACGACATTTCCACTCGTGACGTTGTCTGGTTGGTCTCTAGTTCTACCTATCGTCAAGGCGTCGGCCACGTTCGTATTAACCCATTGCGAATAATTGTCCGCTGAAGCAGTTAGACAAGTAAGACCGTCAGTTTCTCCAATGCGCTGAGAATCATTTGCCTGCGAAGGTTTAATCTGTTGGGCAGCTGTTGTATGTCTAACAGTTGGAGCACGTAGCAACCCATTACGTCCAGTAAGGCCTTGATCGTCTCTCGTTTCAAGATCATCGTTCAAACGATAGAATTGTTCACGACCAAGCGTAGGAGAAAGATAGCCGCTTCTAAGCACGCAACGTCCGATCGTCTCATTTCTCTGCCGTTCCGTTTGATGCGCGGAGTCGAAGAAGTCGCTACGTCCTTCGTTCAAACCGCTCGATGTTGCGTCTCTCGGCTGATCCGGACGACTCCCTCGCCTCATTTCCGATGATCCAGTGAGAATTGGACCAAGCAGATCCAGATCCACTGCCTCCTCCGCTATCTTTTCCATCGCTCCTCCAGTCGACCGAGCATCCAATGCAACCGGAAAAGCGTCTTTACCGACCCGAACTCGTTGACTAGTGTCACTGACCCCCGTGGTCCCATAACCCCTTCGATCACTCCGTTCATCCACGACCGGAGTGCACTCCTCGTCCAATCGAATCAACATCCCAAACTCATTTTCCGTGTAGATTGGGAAGTTCTGCTTCCTTCTGCACTGAATGCACTGTGGAGATGCGCCAGCGTCGTTAAGATGCACATGACGGCACGGAACGTCCATATGACCCTGCGCAAGGATCATCTCAACGGTCCTGGATAAAACCTCTGGAAGCAGCGGTGGAAAAACTCTACCGCCTTCTCCCCGACTGCGACGATCGTCATTCGACATCTCTGCAGAGCAACCTTGCAACGAAGGCATCGGCAGCCTTCCACCGGCGTCTTCCGCGTTCAATTCAAAATCGATACCCCCAGGCGTGTAGTCGTTTCCCGAAGAGACGTCAGCGGCGGTTCGCGGTTTGTTGGCTGAAAATTTCCTAGACAAATCTGGGGCCAAGTCCGAACTTCCTATGAGTTTGTTTGAACGAAGTCTGGCAGAATAGTTCTGCTGAGTATAAGCGGACGCACCTGCAGCGCTGCTATTTACAAAATCCCTAGCCATCGATTGGGCAACCTCCTTACAGCATTTCGCTCTTTGCGTCGAGCCCACCCCGCGCATCGACTCCTCTCTCGAACAATCAGTTTCCGGATTCAGAGACGACGCTTTCAAGAACTCTTTGAGAAGTTCCGCACAATTCCTATTCTGTCTACGCAATGTTTCGGTCTCCGTCTGATCGGCCGGCGATACTCGAGTTGATGACCCGAGCGCAGGAAACGCCTCGTTGTATCTGTAGAACAAGAGACAACAACATTCCTAAATTCTCTAAAGTTTGCCAACAACAAAACGCTTTATATTTGCAAATGATGAGTCGAGATGTTTCTTGTGAGGACGACAACTCGTTGTGATGTGACACGTTTGAAACTCTCTACCCATTCACGTTCACAACACTCCTACTCAATCAATCAATCAATCAATATTTATATAGCGCCCCTTCAAGGTTTCTACTCAGAGGCGCTCCCAACCCAGGCCGT